>NDXB01000996.1:59967-123834 GCA_002631895.1 Agapornis roseicollis
TTCTGCTGTATTGGGTTTTTGGTTTTTTTTTTGCAGAGGCGCCTCCTCGTCTCTGATCTTCTGATAACAAACATCTCCTTTCATGTGCTACATCAAGGCTGATGCTCTGGCCTCCCATTTCATTTACTCCTCTTTCTAATGCTGTGCCAAACATATTAATGTCAGCACTGCTGCCCTGGACCCTTAGTGTAACTCTGAATGAAAACCCCTCCCTTTGCCCACCTGGCCAGGGCTTTGCTGGGCCAGCTCCCTCCTGGCCCCATGTACTGGCTGTGATAGTGGTAACACCATCCAAACCATGGTCTGTGTATTCTCCTATTTATTGCTCTCTCTGGATACAGAGGGCTGGACTGACTTGTAGTCTAGCTGGCTCTGCTGTGTCCATCTCTAAATGCATCCTGCTGCCCTCTAGTGAGAAATTCCTGTGGTCCAAGCCCAGAGTTTGGAACCAGAAGGAGAATGAAGGGGACCCATGGAGTAAAATTAATCTGTTGCATGTACACATAGGCCTGTTATAAGCGCCTGGCAATAAAGGACCTGATGCTGACCACAGTGCCCAGCTCCTCTGGGAGCACATGCCACATCCTCCTCCAGGTTTTGTGGGGTACTGCTCTGCTGCCTCCGATTTACCTGCTCACATGTAAGCTTTATCCTCAATCTAAATATACTGCAAACCCATTAAAAATCAGGAGCAGGCTGACAGGGAGAGAGACAGGCTATGAAGGCAATGGAAGAGAGTGGGGGAGGGTGCAAGATATTTGACAGGTTATTATAATTAGGGCTTTTCTTCCTGTTTATCCTAGTGTAGCTGCATGCGAGCCAGTTGGGCTGCTCTGTACGTGCTTTGGTGCAACTGAAGTTTGCTGCAGTGTTGGTATGAACATTGCCCCATTGCAAAACAGAGGGACAGGCTCCCATCACCTACACATCTAGTGCACAGGAGGGGTTTATCCAACGTGACGGATGCCCTGCAACACACCACTGATGCCCAAGTTAATGAGGCAAAGGAGGATCCGGTCACTCTGCATAGCTGACATCCCCTGGGCAGCCAGAGTACCGTGCAGTGTGACAGCTCTTGCTGGCTCTGGCTTAGCTGGGATGAGTCACTTTGAATGCCTGACTTTTTGATAAATCCTGCAGAAACCAGGGCAGTTAAATGTCAGCCAATGGGGAAAATCTTCAGCTGGGGTAAGTTAAAGTAGCTCTGCAAGTGTCAGGGACACTTGGGCACCAGCCACCCACCTCCAGAGCTGGCTGGTTCAATAGCACTCACCTGCAATGGATGTGCTTGGGTGAGGCTGGTGTGGTGGCCCACAGTGTTTTACTGAAAGCCTGAGCTGCTGGTACTGTTTTCTCCCTCAGGAGGCCTCGGGGTTTGTCTAATTGCTGAGGCCAAGTAGGTGAAGGAAGAGGTTTTGTCTTCCCCTGCCTCTCAGGAATTCTGGTAAATGAGAAAATACTTCCGTTTCTATGTAACCTGTGGTTCTTTCCAGCTCCTTAGGTGTCTCTTCAGTTGCTTTAAAAGCTGATGGGAATCATTGATCTAGTTTACCTTCTTTATATCTTGACAGATTCTTTGGAAAGCAGAGTCTTGTGATGCAGAGGAAAAGCAAAGCTTGTCTCATGGGCTGGAACAAAAATGTGCTTTACTGTATCTGAAACCTGTAAGGTGCCTCTGTGGTTCTGTGGGTTGTGCTGAAATTAGAGTTCCTGGCACAGAGCGGACCTCAACCCACTTCTGTGCTGTGGAGAGGATTCTGGGCTCCTGGTCCTCTTTTGTAAGTGTAAGAACCTCTTTTGCTGCTTCCCCTGTGTGCATTTCTCCAGCTTACCTGATCTCACAGCTCTGGGCAACAGCAGTTCTCGCTCAGGGGGAAGCTGCACACAGCATTTCTGCCTCTGCCCTGGCTTCTCCTGCCCTCTAGGGCAGGTCTTGATAGTCCTAACCAAAGTATTAAAGTTAGCTCTAACTTCATTTCCAGACAGCATTGCACAAGCTCCTGTCAGACCTGCAGCTCTCATTTTAGGTCTTATAAATGGGCTTGATGATCATTCCTAAGAGCACTGAGGGAAAGCTTAGTAATGAACACGGTTGACTCTAACCCTGGAAGCAGCAAAAGCCACTTTTTCAACAGCTGTGCTCAATAGTGAGGTAAGTTTCAATGACCCACCTACAGGAAAGAATAGAAAGAGTTCATAATTCTGGACACTTCTTGACCTATTTCCCCGCCACATTCCTTCCCTGCCACATTCTTTCCCCACCATGTCCCATTGCCTGTGCAAGCACAAGGTTTTGCAAGGAAAATTGCTGTGTGACTGTTAAATGCAGTTTTATTTATTGGATGCTTTAGAAAATATCAAGAGCAGCTAAGTGCACAGACAGACAGATGAATCTGAATGATTTACTGCTTTGCCTTTTATAGCTCTTGATTACATCAGGTTGCTGCATCAATATCTTGTCTGTTGTGGGCCAGCAAGGCAAAGAATATTATTGCTGGGTGGTTTTCCAGGTGGTGTGGCAACTGGAATAACTTTCCATAGGGATGGAGTGCAGATTCCCAAAAGTTGGGAAGCAATTTAACCTTGTGCATATTCAGGTGCTTGTCCAGACCATAGATCTGAAATAAAAATACTGTTTTAATGAAACCTCCATGTATTTTAGGACTGGCTGGCTGTACTTGAGCAAAAACCTTGCCTGAGTATTTCACTGCACCTGTCTTTGATCCGGGCTGCAATCTAGAAGTGCAAATGGCTTTTTGTAGCAAAGGATGAGTGAGGACTGTGAGCTAGGATCTGGACTCCGAAAACCCCTGGGGTATGAAGCTGTTTGAGTTCAATTCAGAGAGAGGCTCCAGTAGCAATGCCTTTCTCCAGGCTGGGATTCACAGGCTTCATCTCCTTCAAAATATCAGCAGTGTAAGATTTGGAACTTAGTGCCCCAGTGCCACATCAGGGCTGGCTTTGCTCCTGTAAGCCTCATGGTCCTTCTGGAAGAGTGCCTTCCTGCCTGCCTAACCGTTGAGGAAGTGTCTGATGGGGTTCAGTTTTGAAGACCCAGCAAAACCTGCAATGTTAACACGTTCCAAATGTCCTGATAGCTCCTGCAAAGCCACATTGGAACCAAAAGGAGATTTAATCATGAAAATTTACCCCTGCCTCCTCCCTTCTTTGTCTTCTTCAGCAGGCAAACCAGCTTTTCCAGTGGGATGCAGAGGGTGGCAGGGCAAAGGCAACTAAGTGGTGTGCTCTGGGTAAAGCCCTTCTCAAATCTTCGTGCATTCAAGCCATCATTATCATCACCTCTGCCATGGCCCAGAGTAGCTGGGACAAGGGAGGAAGGGAGAGGTGACAGGGTACACACTGAGAGAGCTTTCCTGTCTGGACAGAGAAAGTAGGGCTAGAAAAGCAAGTACTAAACCTGTTCATCTATGTCTTGGTAAAAGAGGCAACAGTTGTGACTTTAAGCCCTGGACAACTCAGTGTGGGGGAGTTAGGGAGAGGAGGAAGCTCCCTGGTGAAAACCGTGTTCATCAACAGTTCGATTTCCTACTGTAAACAATGCTTGTGCCTCAATCACGTACATCTCTAATTCAGATATGCTTCATACTCCTGTTCTTTGGCTGTGCACGAGACACAGCGAGTGATGGCAGGAAATTGAGCACAGGGCTGCATGTCTGCAGCTATGGGGAGTGCGATGGCACCAGCAATCCAACCAAGTATCTCATTCTGGTGGCTCCAGAACTCACTGAAATACAGTATGGAGCCTCAGATTCAATTTCCTGCTCTCCTTTATCCTGGGTGTATATGTCAGTCAGGGCGACCGCCTGTCGTTATCGGGTGATCCATCATATTAAAACAAGGGGTAAGGAAAAAACACAGCAGAAAGGAGAATAGATGCTTTGCAGACTTCAAAATCCTTCCCCTTTTATCCTAGCCCATAAAACCGTGATTTAGTTTTGTATCCTGGCTCAAGGGTTTCTCTGTCCAGGTGCTCTGATGTGTTTGGTCCAGTTTGGACCATAGCACTGCCCCTGTGTGTGCTAACCTGGCCCACACTAGCCTTCCCTTCTGGACACGGTAAAGGCAGGTGCCTATTTGGACTGTCTCTTCATCTGTGCTGGCTAACACTATCCCATGCTAGGGAAGCGGGAGAATTGTTGCTGTCCCAGGTAATCCCCTTCTCCACCTGCTTCATTAAATAATAAACAGTCAGAGTGTAATCCCAGGGTGGTGTGTGAAAGACAAGCTCCTTCAGCGCACAAAAAAGATAGAGGCTGCATCAGGAGGTCTCCATGCATGTTACACTTGTCTCTTTGAGAGGCTGTGGCAGTGCCAGTGTGACTGCAGCAGCTTCCAGACCAGTTCAAGGTCAGGAGCAAACCAATGACCTGTTTATCTGTGATCTTGCCTGTTAGTTAGCAGGCATCCACTCAGCAGTTGTCATTAAAGGTCTGTTATACTTCACCACTGGGCTGCTGGCTGTGATGTTCTGGATGGAGTCCAAGTTTCATTCTGCTGCTGCAGATTCCCCTTGGAAGATACTGGACATAGCACACTTTGCTTTCTGTCCTCCACCACTCTGTGTTGCTTCTTCAGGCTCTCCAGCAGCTCCCATAGTGTAGGATGGGCTATACTGCTCACAGTGACAAAGTTCCAGCTAATTTCCATAGCATCAGGATTTGGCTTGATCTCTTCATAATCTGTACCCTGCTAAAGTGACTGGAAACTCTCTGCATCTCCCCCTGTACACTGCAGCAATGTTGGGACTGGTCAGGACCTCATTGCACTTATCCCTGTAAATGCATTGCGTGAGGGAGATGATCTCCTCTGGAAGCTGTGGATGCAGATGGGGCAGGTTGTCCTCATGTTCTCCAGAAGCCCAGAGAAGGCATCCAGAGCTCATGAGTTTGCATTTCCTGAATTGGTTCTACAGGATGTAGAGACCTTTGACCCAGATGAGAGGAATGTAATGCAGACAGGTAAGAGTGCCTGATGCTTCATAGACAGGGTGCCTGGGCTTGGAGCTCTGCTTTTGCTGCTGCTGAGAGGTGCAAGAGCCTTTTCCAGGCAGTAGGGCCCTGGAGTAAGTGTGGAAGTGTCTTATTTACTGAGTGCTGGTAAGAAACCTGGGAAGGGAACTTCCACTGCTCAGCATCATAGTATCCTGAGAGGTTTCTATAGCAAGGACTGGCACTCATCTCTGTGCTTCCATCCAAGAAAAGAGGTGACCTGGTTTGGAGTGTTTTGTCTCATTGCTTTCCCCAGTAGTACCTTGGGTAAGGGGGATAGTTGGTAGCTGCAATTGTATTCAGGAGAGGAAGGTTTCATGTCCCAGCTCCTGTGATGAAAATCTCTGTCATAAAATGAATCAGTGACTTCACGCTTCCTCATACACAATGAAAGTGATTAGACACAGCAGCAGCTGGGGGATGGAATGCATTGAGGCTTTGCTCCTTCTGTTAATATCTTTTTTCTTTTTCCTCTCTTTTTTTTTGTTCACTGTGGAAGCTGACAAAGGACTTAAAATCTCAATACACCCACTAAACAAGTCCAGCAATGAGGCTGCGCTTGCAGCCTGTCCCCTGACCTCACAGCAACAGCTCTGTCTCATGAAGGCAGTAAACCATGAAGCCACCAGTAAAGAAACGAGGACAGAGATGTGTCTATGGAGAGGCTAGATAAAATGTGTTTCCTGGTTTCCGTCTTTCTGAAGGCATGACAAAATAAGCTTCACCTCATGGTTCTGTTGCGTATGCTTGCCTCTGCACACACTTACAACGATGGGATTAAAACCCATACAGCATGTGGAGAGCCATGCCCTTCACCTGCCCTGGACACCACAGTGGGTCTGGCAGTGATGGGAGCCAGGGACTTGTTGCCAGGTTTCTGAGTGCAGTAGGTGACTGGCAGCAGCAGATGGACCTGCACAATAATGTTGGGCAGAGGAGATAATGCTCCACCACTCTGTGGAGAAGAGGGGAACCTTGGTCTTTGCCCCAGAGGTGGCTGTGGCAGTCAGGCTATCCCTTGTTCCACAGTAGCAGTCACATCACTCTGCCTGTGCCCTGTAGGGCTTGGAGCCTCTCTCCTTCTCAGTTACAAGAAAGTACTTGAAATAGGCACTAGAAAGATGTGAAGTGGAATACCGCAAGAATATAACCATGCTAAGAGCTCAGTTCATTTCTAGATACAGCTGAAACCAGTGAGATGATGACAGCAGCTGAAGGAGGAGCACAGGAGTTCATAGCAGAACCAGCTGAAAAGGAATCCAAGCACTGCAGGCCCTGCTGCTCCTGTAAAATCACATGATGCCAGGTGAGGAGGCTTCTTTCTGATGCTGCTGCTCCTGTGATGCCATTTCCCTTTTTTAGTAAATACTAACTTCTGTAATGAGCCACCTAATGAGTGTACTGAACTGCACCTTCATCTTCTGGAGGGCATTACAACCAAGTATCAAGCAGTTAGCTCTTGTAGCAGCTTAGGGAGATGACTAATGCCCATTGCATTTCTGGAGTTGCCTGGTACTGCTGAATGTCACAGAGTAAGCTAGGGCAGGGCTGGGAGCAGCAGGTCAAGTAACTTGGTCTGCATGCTGCTGGGACTCAGGAGCCTGTTCTGCTGCATGGGTGATGATAGGGAGATGTACCTGGAAACTGATTCCAACACTGTCAGTACCACTGACTTCCAGATCAGGAGTAAATCCAGGCCCTCTTGAGGACCTTGGGTGCAGCAGATGTGAGCTGAATGCAGCCTAGGGCAGGGAACAGCATGCGGAGGCAGTGGCTGGGGAGTTCATACGCGTTCACAGATGCCTCTGTCCCCACTAGGAGGGGGCTGGTGGCAGGGCAGGGGTGAGGGCTCTGCCACTGCAGGAGGACTCCTGCAGGACGCTCCTGAGGCATGGCAAAGGCAGGTCTGAACCAGGACCTGCTTCTTGGCATCCCCATTGCTCTGCACAGAGGCAGCAGCACTGGTGTGGCAGCACACTCCCAGGGGCTGGACCCCACCTGCATCCTGTCACCAGCCTGTCACCACCCTGCCAGCCTTTGGGGCTTGGTTTCCTCTGAGCTCTGGTATTTGCATGAGGTTCTGCTGCTCTCCCCATTAAGGTAAGTGGCATATTCCCATGGCTTTGTAAAGGGCTTGTGGGTTTGGTAGCTAACCTGCCAAGAGCTCTGCTGTGGCTTCTGGGCTGGGCTCCTGTGGCAAGGAGGTCTTCCTTTGTCTTCCTGTGGTCATGTGGTGGTCTCTCCTGTAGCTGCTAGCCTGCTGCAGGGAACTTTGGTAGCTGGGTAGCAGTTCCCAAAACTTTAATTTCCCAGTTGTGAGGAACTAGGCAGATGGGGGAAGGAGAGAGAGGCTCAGGATGCCCAGGCTGAGAGAAGCACCCAGTGCATTAGGGATCTACTACAAGTCACTGAGCATTGCCAGCTTGGTCTTGTCTACCAGCTGTGCTGAACAATGTTGGGTCACTCCTGTCAAGGGCTGCTCAGGTGGCTGGTGAGCTGTGACCCTGGATAAATCTCCTACTGGCATTTGGAGATGAGGTGTGTGTGTTTTCTACCTGGTGTTTCTGCTCATAGTCTTTGAGATGAGGTGGTTGTATTTGGTAAACAGCACTATGAGTGGCCCTGTGTGACTGGGATTCCTGGAAGTGGGACTGCTCTGTAGCTGCAAGATGGTCAGCAGTGCAAAACTGGAAGTGGAAAACCACATAGACCAGAGGCTGTGCAAAATGGCCATAGCATCCCTCTGCCAGGAGTGCCAGGAGTATGCTGGGAGCAGGAGATGGGCAGCCCAAGACTCTCCAGGCCAAAGTGCTTCTGCCATTATGAGTTGTTCCACCTTTTATCTCCAGAGCGAGATTCCTTCTGCACGCTATGGGATGCAAATTAGTTATTGTAGAGAGAAAGAGAGAAAAGAGAGAGCTACTCCAAGCTCACAGTTTATGTGATATGTTGGCAAAGAGAAACAGCTAAAACCATATCCCCACAGAAACAACAAAAAGAGGGGCTTAAAGAGTGTGTGTGGTGAGAGAGGCAAGGGTAAGAGGCATGAGCAGGCAGGAGATGATGTACAGAAAGGGGCAGATGTCAGGGCAGAAGCTGAAGGTGGGACTTCATACAAAGTACATATTGTGTGTAAAAGAAACCCCTTTAAAGGGAAACCTGGCCAACAAAAGATCACCTTGTCTTTTGTGCACAGGGCTGAGTATGCCTTTCTCCTCCACAAATTAACTTTTTTCCATCTGGATCCTTTTGTTTTCTCTGAAAGTGGGATCCTGCTGTCAGAGTAACACTGTGGGACTGCTTCGGGCTGTGAGTGTGCTTGGGCAAGCTGGTTGTGCTCAGCAGGATCTAGGAATGTGTAAGTATATGTTGCATGTGCCTGTGTCCTCCTGTGGTTGGGCCTTTTTTTAAACATCAAAAGAAGGGCTAATACTCTCCTAAACTCCACTTTGAGGAGAATCTGAATAAATGAATACTTTAGCCAATGTTTTTTACCAGCCCCTTAATCCAAAAACATGGCACACATCAGAAGGACAGTTTGATGACGGAACTGGAGATTCAAAATCAAGGCTTCAGTGCTGAGGGTGGTGGCAGCCCTCATGTGAAGCCCTTATGGCAGGCTTCTTCCCAGGAAGAATGTCTGTACCCTACCATCATCGCCAGAGCAGTCTGAGGTCAGTTTCCCACACCAGGAGCACTCATCCCCCATGTGTTTCCTGGGTTCTGCCAACCTGGACAGAAGTCATGTGTGCCCTAGAGATGGATATGTGTCTCTAATCTCTCCGTGCACAAGTTGCTCACTCCTTTAATTAAACTGCTAACTTTCATTAACGGTTGATGTTAACGTACTTTACAGTTCCTTTTCCCCCCTGATTTTTATAAACCAGGATCAGAGTGTCCTGGAGGGAAGCACGGCTTTTTTCTGACTGCTCAAGGGGAAGTGACAATCTGGCACTCTTCACTTTGTCCTAGATTTTTAAAAGAGGAGACACTATTATATGGGAGATTTTTTTTTTTTTTCTTCAGTAGGTCTCAGCTGTTTTATTAAGAAAAGTATTACATTGACCTTAGGGGAATAGTAAAATCTTATTCTATCTTTATCCAGCATTTATTGCCATTGGACTGTGCTATCAAGGTCTGTAGTTGTGCTATCTCGTAACGTCCCCTGAGGTTGGAGGCCTTCAGTCTGGCATCCTGCATGCTCAAAGTGGGGACAAACCAGAGCATGAAACCTTGTTTGCAGCCCCAACAGGGATTACCATGAGGCTAAGGGCAGGGGCCGCCGCACCCACATTGGTGTTTTCTGCCCATGAGCTGAGCACCCACAACCCTGTGCCAGGCACTGCAAGTGCGTAGATGGGTATCTGTGAGGTGATTGTGGGTCCATTGGCCACCCAGGGTGGGAGCATTTGAAATGTTGATGCTGTGGAAGACCTGTAGGCAGTGGAAGCCAATACAGAGGACAACATGCTCCTGCTGCAAAATAACATAACCCCAACCCTTTTTCATTACCAATAGCAGCAGCACAGTTCAGCCTGTTAGCAAGTTCACTGGCCAGAGAGTAGCTCTCCTGGAATTTGAAGGTATAGGCACCGGATGAAGGGGGAAGAGTTTGAGAGGCGTAAGAAGCCAGCCTGTGCATGGCAGGGTATCAGCTGCTGCTCTAGAATTGCTGTGGATCCTCCTCTCTGTGAAGCACTACCTTAGGTTTAGAAACATGGATTTATTTTTTCTTTTCATGCTATTAACCAGCAAGTGGTGCAGGAAGCATAAAGAAAAAAAGTCTTGGTGCCAGTGTTTAACAGGGGAACCGGAGTAGTGGAGGTACAATTGATTTTTGTCTTTGTTGGGTTTCAAAATCAATGAAATATGAACTTTCCCCATCGATTTTTGGAATTCAAAATTATTTTGGGAAGCTGTTAAATAAATTGACAACTTTGGGAGCCAAATTCTTTTCTAGGGCTTTGTCAGACACATATGAGAACCCACCAGAACATGCTGATATGCTTGCAGGCTTCTTGCCATGCTAATACCTGTTGCTGTCATCTGTCATGCCGAACATCATCCTCTGAGACCAGGCCCCTTGGTCCTCAGCGAGAGCAGGGAGAGAAGCATATCCAGTCCACTGCTTTAATCTGAACCTCGTGTACTTGTTCTGCAGCTGAGAAGATAGGTGTACTGCCAGCAGTGTTGGTGCTGGCTGCTAATTTCTAGTCACTGTAATTGAAAGGGATGTTCTGGATGTGCCCTTTGTCCTGTCACATACCCCAGTGCTGCAAGTGATAGCATTCCATTGGTCCTTCCTGGAAAAAGTTTACCTTATAAAACCCCTCCAAAAATGTATAACCTAGTTTGTAGAAGAGTTGGTATTAAGCTGTTACTCTAAGATGCCCAAAAGAAGGACAGTCTCAGAGCTCCTCAACCCAAGAAGGTCCCCCTGACCACTCTCTGTGGATGGCATTTAAAGTGCTGGAAAAATCCCCTTTGAATGAGTGCTTTCTTCCTGACCCAGAATTCACTGGCTTGTCAGGCCTCACCCCAGAGCGTTTGTCCAGAGTGGGTATGCTCCACCACAGATGTCCACTTTCTCTGCACCCTTCAATTTCTGAAGCTAATACTGAAATGGAAACTTTGGAATTAACATGTGTCCTGAGTAACATGATCATTATAGAACACAATGTCCTGAATAACACAGCCTTGGTTGTGAGGTGTGCTCCCACTCTCCCTTGTCAGGTGGGTCCTTTGGAACAGGGCAGTTCTTATCAAAAGGTTTCAAGAGTTTGAGTTGCCCTGGACTCTCAATATATTTCATTGAGGTCTTTTTATTCTAGGTGTGCATTGTTGAGGATGTGTGTGTAAAGCTGAGCTTGGCTGTTAGAGCTGTAGTCACATGTGCAAAGCAGGCTTTTATGGGGGAAAAAATGAAGCACAGAATTTTACAGTTAAACTGTGTTCATTTGCTCTGTAATCATGGACAGCCTTGAAGCTGCTTCCTACATGGTGGCTCCTTTCCTCTTTCTCCTAGAAAGTAATTTTTTCTCAGACATGGAAGTTCATTTCAAGGCTCTGCAGATGCATCATACTAATAAATGTCACATTATCCCATCTCTTCTGACAGAGACGTGAGCAGGCACCTGATGAAAGCTGATGAGGGAGGAAAAGCAAAGCTACAAAAAAATAGGCTGGCACATAACCCAGGTTCAGCAAGAACAAATCTTGAATGAGAGAAGGGTTCTGTGCCAGGCTCTTAGGTACAGAGTTTGGGTCAGGGGCATGTATTCAAGCAACAAGGCCAAATGTAAATAGTGTTTGCAGCGATTCTTGGGTCATTTGAACAAGGGCTAAAAGATCAGAAGAGGACAGCAAGATGGTGTGAACAATTCCTATGGCCTTGCTCAGCTAGAAGTTTTCCAAACCCTGGAGTCAAACCTGCAAATTGTGATGTCTGCCTTAATATAGCAGTAACATTGCTGTATCCACCTGACATTTTGGATGGCAGCTGTGTAAAATTCTTACCCGTATGAGCTAAGTGCATGGCTGGTGGATGAAAGGGAAGGAGGAAGTTCCTTCTGAGTCAGCCAACACGCTCCCAGAGTTTCATCCAGAACTTGCAGGACACTGGCAGGTTTTTATGTCAGTAGATGACATTGGCCTTTGAGAGCAAGCCAATGCCTGGTACACATATCAACAGCACTACCACTGTCTATGTACTGCTGTCCTCATTATCATCAGCATGGTTGCCAGCAGAAGACTGAAGCCATGGGATGTTTAAACCACAGGTTAAGTTAGAAAAATCCTCTCTAGTCTTAGATGGACAAGGAAAGGAAGAGCGAAGCCTGCATTTCTTGTTCTGCTCCAGATCTCAAGAGCCTAGAAACAGGTTTGAGAGTGGGATTAAGGCCCTGATTGCTCATAGGAAAAGCACCCAAGTGCTGCCATTCTGCTTCATGAGTGATGTTGCTTACCTGAGGTTTTGGTTTCAGGTGATCATGGAGGAGTCTGAAGGGGAATGGGTTTTGCTCTAAAAATTTGGGGTTTTTTGGTTGCTGCACAAACTATTAAGCTTGTTATTCACAAGGAGTGAGAAAAGCTTTTATGAAAGAAATGGTGTGTGTTCCATATATATATATATATATATAAAATTTGATGTAGTATTTGATAGTCTTCCAGTGGTTTTGCTGATTTGATGTTTTTNAAAAATTTGGGGTTTTTTGGTTGCTGCACAAACTATTAAGCTTGTTATTCACAAGGAGTGAGAAAAGCTTTTATGAAAGAAATGGTGTGTGTTCCATATATATATATATATAAAATTTGATGTAGTATTTGATAGTCTTCCAGTGGTTTTGCTGATTTGATGTTTTTTTCCAGTGCTTTGGTTTTAGGTGAGGTAATGCTTGAAACACCAAATGATCTTGGTATTCATTAAAAGCTGACATCCAGGCTTGCTTAGCAAGGTTGTGCTAAGCAGCCCAGGAATTTGAAATCCCTGTATTTTGTTTGCTAAAGGTAACATAAATAAGGGGGTTTATTTTTTGTAGTATTATATAAAGGGTTTGGATGCTTTCATCCTAGCTTAGTACCTTGCAAGGACACCTTTAAGACTAAGAAGATGAAAAATTTTGTATACTTTCTCTTGTGATGAACAGTTCCTACCTGAGCTGAGCAATGTAAGACCAAGCCCATATGAAAGGAAAGAGGGAAATGCCTGGGAGCATCTCTTAAACAAATTAGGCATGATTTTACGTACTGAGTTTAGGAGATGAAGTGAAATGAAACTTCCGTGTACAATAAAGAGCTCTGCCTTAAGTTATTGTCAACTGTAAATTTGTGTGTCACCCCCAGGCCTTGTTCCTGCTCACAAGCAGTTGGTAGCACTGTTCCTGGAGTCCAGAGGTGCTCTCACCGAGCCTTACACAGGAGCGGTTGTTTGGAACTGCCATCGTGATGGTGAGCCCTAGCAGTTTCTTCTGCTCAATGCTGGAGAAGAACTGGAGAGCTGCAACCCTCCGGGTCTGTGCCCCCTGGCACGGGTATGAGGTTTGGAGGTGGCCACCTGGAGACTGGGTGACGCTGAACAGCATCAGGGTCCCTGCATGTAGCACTGGTTTTAGCCATTGATGCTGAGCTGTCAATAAGGGCTCTTCCACAGCTCCAGTGGCACTGCTGAGCATTTTAATGCCCTGGGCCACACATGCACGTATGCCTTTGTGTCCCCAGGCACTTGGAAGTCCTTCTCCTTCCTGAAGTCACACAGGGTCATCATCCAGTCATGCCAGCCCTATGTGGGGCTGGCTGGCACCCCAAGCTCAGGCACCTCAGCACATGTTCAATGTCACCTTGTTCTTTGGCCCATGTACATCCCATGCCATGTTCCCACCTCATACATTGCCTTGCTTGGGTTATTTGGGGACAGCAGGAGTGCCAGGTAGCATCTGAGGAGATACAGGGCTGAGCCCAGGACTCACAGGATGTTCTGCACTCTTCTATGCCACCATCTCCTACTCATTCACCCAACCTGGCAGCAACTGAATACCCTTGTGGCCTCCTCTGCCTGCCCCTTTGTCTCTGGGTTACTGCTCTAATAGCAGTAAGCAGGCCAGAATGGGTAACTGCTCTTCCAGGTCTCTGGATCCCTTCTGTGCTGAGGTGTGCAGCCAAGGGCTGCCAAGGTAAAAGCTGTTGCCCAGTGTGAGACTTGGGCTCACATTTCTCATGGCAGTTTACCCAGCTGCTTTTGACAGGGATAGTTTGCACTTGTGCATGTGCTTGGGTCTCACCAGAAAGCTTCTGCTCCCTCATCACTTCATGGGGTAAGGGGAGTCAGCAGGGGTAACAGAGTAGGGACAGCTGCTCTCTGCGGAATGGAACAGCCCATCCTTTGGCAGTATAGCCCTGTACTGGGGATCCTTGCCTTATAGTACATAGGCTTGCAGGTCCTTTAAAGAAGTGAGAAGCCATGCTAGAAGGTAAATCTCCTGGAGGCACACATCTGCCTGTAATTGCTGTGGCAAGAACAGAGGGGAGACAAGCCTATGTGCTAACATCTTGATGTGCCTTATGCAAGGTATAAAGTTACTGTCCTGTTCCATGGCCCTGGAAACCAGCCCCCAGTCATCGTCTGCCAAAGTCAAATAGCAGCTTTGGAGGCAACGTGTATTTTTTACCTTAAAATGACTTGATGTCTCACAACTTGTTATTTGACTTCAGTTGAAAAAAAATGATGGGGTGGTTTCTGGAGGCACAAACCAAAGCATGCAGCTTCAAATGGATCCCAGGACCAACTCTGCCTGTGTAATTACACTGCCTATATTTAATCTCTCAGAAGTGTTTGGCAGATGCTTTAAATTTCAGATATGCAATTTCTTCTGCTCTGAGGCTCAACTACCCTGTTCTTCCCCTCCCTTGCTTGCAATACATGAAGTTGAGTCAATATACTAGGAGGGTACCAGAGTGATCGCCACTCAGTAAGTGCACATCTCTATCTACATATACCCACGAAGATCTCCTGGAGAGGGGTGTGTGTGAGTGGGTGCATGCTACATGCAAGATATGCTCTGCCTTTATTTATTTAGGAAAGGGTTTGCTCTGGTGTCGTCTTGCCTTTCTTTAAATGATCTGAAAATCTCCCCCTGGGTTCAGGAGAATAAATATGCATGGCTTGTAATTTGTTGCAGCTCTCGCTCCCAGCTGATAGGGTGACGTGGAGTTTGGAGGCTCGCAGATTGGCTTTTTGATTTGGCTTCTTGCTGCAGTTGTGCAAACCTCGCTGGCTCCCAGGAACCCGGCTCAGCGCTTTGCCGTGCTCCGTAACGCTGGGAAGCCTGGACCGAGCCCCGATGGTGTGAGAGCGGGAGCGGGGGAAGCCCGGCACATTCAGTGGCAATCTGGGGTACAATCCATTTTCTCTTCCCCCCTCCCTCGACCCCCATTCATCTCCATCCTCCTCCCCCTCCGCCAGACCTCCCTTCCCTCCCCAAACTCCACCGCACGGAGCTGAAGATCAAGGCTGGTGGATTTATCAACATTTTACCTCCACCCCCCACCCCTTTTCCAGATGCACCTCCCCGCTCACCCTGACAGCTGCAAAAGGGAGCACAGGTTTTGTAGCGAGCAAGGCAACTTGGACTGACATGCAAAGGCGAACCCCCCCCCCCATGCCCGCACGCACCGTCGGTGAATCACCGGGAGATGCGATGAGCTCCCGTTAGGAACCGGAAGGATTTGTACTGGGGAGAGAGCGGAGCCCCCACCCCCCAAGCCCGACCCTCCAAAAAAAAGTCAGGAAAGCAACCAGAAGGGTAAGTAAGAGGGTGCTGCCCCTGCTCCGTAGGAGACGCTAGGCTGGCAGTTAAGTTTCCTGCTGTCAAGCGGGGATTCACGCCTTGCATTGCGATGGCCGGGGGACGAGGGGCTCTTCCCAGGCTCCTCTCCCAGCTGGGGAGGGGGGAAACAAGGGGATTGAACGTTGCCCGGGCGCTGGCAGCTCGCTCCAATGGTCTTGTTTTCCCGGAGCCGCGGCGGCTCCGTGTGTGTGTGTGCGTGTGCGTGTGCGTGTGTGTGTGTGCGTGTGTGTGTGTGTGCTGAGGGGGGAGGGCGCTGCGGGAGGGATGGATAGATGGATGGATGGATGGATGGATGCGTGCCGGGGAGGGGGCGCCGGGCCGGGCGCTGCGGGTCCGGGGCCTGGAGGAGGGAGGAAGGAGGGAGCGGGCGGTGGGAGCAGCCCTAACCTGCGGGCCCGTGTGCATCGGCCCCGGGATCCCGCCCGCCGCCGGGCGGGGGTGCCCCGGCGCGGCGCGGCTCTGCTCGGTGCGGCGTGGCCCGCAGGGATGCCGGGGAGCCCGGGAGGGGAGGGGGGGGCGGCTGTGGCCAGGGCTGCCGGGCTGGGTGAGCGGCTCTCATGCAGTGCTACAAATGTGCCTTTGCCTCCTCCGTTATTTATTTATTTATTCGAATTGTTTTAATTTTCATCTTTTCCGGGGGGAATGGGGAGGGCTCTGTGTGTGTGTGTGTGTGTGTGTGTGTGTGTGTGTGTGTGTGTGTGTGTGTGTGTGTGTGTGTGTGTGTGTGCAGGGCCGCTGTCCCAGGCAGCTGTCGCGCTCCGTCCGCCGGGCCCAGCTTGTTTATCCCGGGTGTCAAATATAGCTGCTGCGCCAGGCTCTGCCCTAAATAGGGCACGGGGCCGGTTGCGGCGCCCCCCGCAACCCCCGACTGGCGGAGGGGGAGAAACGATACACACGCATGCACGCATACGAGCTGACCTAAATGTTGGGTTATTCCATACTCTGCCTCCCTCCCAGCCTTGCTTCAGGGCTCCCTTTTTTTATTTTACCTGTGTCTGAAGTATTGCTCCCCCCGTGTGGGAAGTGAAACCCTTGCAAGGGTATTTGTTTGGGGGTTTTGGGTTTTGTTATTTTAAAATGTGAGGCTATGGCTGTTTCCCCCTTCACACATACACACACCCCCCAAGTGGAGCTGTAGTGTAATGGTTGAGTTTTCCTGGCTCCTCGTTTTGTTTCAGGGCTTGTTCTGGGGATTTCACCCTTGAAATTTGTTTCAGATTTAAGGTGAGACACTGGAGGAGCAGTGGGGGTGAGAAGGGGTGCCTTATGCACATCCTCCACTCCTCATGGTTATATGTATGTTCCTTTAATTCCCCACATCACTTTATAGAGCAAAAGGGTGATTTTTGTTGAGCTGGTTCTTATTTCTGAAGAGGACAGGGCTGGAAGACTTAGGTAACAGGCAGCAGCATCTTCCCATTCGAGAGCGCTCATCATCCCGTGCTCCCTGGAGCCTGGCTGGAGGCCCAGGAGAGCAGAGCTGGCTTTGGGGGACTGCTAAGACATGGATGCCTTGAAGATGCTCTGTAGGTTTGGTGCAGCGGGGAGAGGCATCACTCCCCCACGGCACAAGCATTTCTAGGGAGTCCCTAATGCTGCTCTGTCCACTGCTGTTGCAGGCGTTTGTTTACCCTGCTCATGGTTTAGCTGAGGCAGTGCTTGGTGCTTATGTTCAGCCTCCTGTGGTCAACTGGATCAAGACTTATTTCCTGAGCAGAAGTAGTGATGTTAGAAAAGAGCACATCGTGCTACTGCTGAGAGCTAGCAAGGGGCCCTCAGTTCAGCCATGAGCGTGCAGTGTGATGGTAGTCAGATCTGTTGCCCCCTGTTGTAAATAAAAGGGTGTAATATCAGCCAGGGTGGGGAAGGAGAAGACTGGGATAAGCCTTAGGTATAAGGTGCAATACAGCAGTCTTCTCTTCTCTTCTCTTCTCTTCTCTTCTCTTCTCTTCTCTTCTCTTTTCTTTCCCCCAAGCCATATATGAGCCTTGCTCTCTTCTCTTCTCTTCTCTTCTCTTCCTCTTCTCTTCTCTTCTCTTCTCTTTTCTTTCCCCCAAGCCATATATGAGCCTTGCTCTCTTCTCTTCTCTTCTCTTCTCTTCCTCTTCTCTTCTCTTCTCTTCTCTTTTCTTTCCCCCAAGCCATATATGAGCCTTGCTTTAGGAAGTGTTCAAGCATTCCCCAAATGCCCAAGGTATGACAGATTGTGGTAATCCCTCACTGAGGTCCTGTTGTGAGAGCAGTGGAAATGCAGGTAGGCTCCTGCTGGGCACATTGTTTCATCTTGCTGGGTCTCATCTGTATTGTTAATGATATGTTTCTACCTGTGTGGGGATTTGGTGAGGACATGGTTGCAAAAACTAGTGGGTGAGAGAGGGAAGGCAGATGTGTAGCCATCTGAATGCTGCTGTGTGTAGTGCTTGTCCCTGTCAGAGAGATTGCCCCCTTCCTCTGCACAGCTGCCACTGACAGTATGGCACCTGGGATGGCAGATGCTGTTGCCAGGTGGGATAGTCTTTTCCATCACTCTGGGCAGTGCAGGAAGCATGATCTGCGGTGTCCTGAGCATCAGTACCCAAAACAGGAGAATGGATGTGAGCTGGATGCAGAGTATGGCCTGGGGCACACACCACTCTGTGCCCCATAGGCTGTTGTTGGGCCAGTGTGAGGATGGGAGCTGCCTCATCCCACTAGAGCAAACTTTGGTGTGGGGAGTCATAGACAGTTGTTCTGCATGGTGTTCGAAAGGCACTTGAGCCAGCTTGGTTGGCTTGTAGGAAGGAAAGAGGTACCTGTGGACAAATCCAGCCTCCCTGCTTCCTCTGCCTTCCTCTGGAGCTGGTGGGACTGAACTCAGATGAGGCTGGTCTGAGCATGGGTATTGCTGGTTGGACAGGTCGAGGGGTTGCTAAGGGCCTGGGATGACCTGCTGACGTGTTGTGCCTGATCCACGTGTATCACTGCTCCACAGGGTCCTCCCTGTGACAGGCATCTCCAGCCCCAAGGCAGGGAAGTGCCATAACGGAGTGTGTCAGCACTTTTCGTTACAAACCCAGTTAAGGTGTATTCCCTCTGCCAATATTTTCAAGTGAAGCACTATATAGATAAATGGTCTGTCTGTCAGGTTTTTGTTTGCTTGTTTTAAACAAACAGCGTCAGTCTCCTCCCCTAAGCTTCCCCAATGACCAAGTGGCGTTGACAAATAGTTCCTTGTTCTTTGTTGCTGTTGCGTTTCAGATGCCTTTCATGTGCTTCAACAGTTAAAAAAAAAGGCTTTGATTGCTGGCCCTTTTTTTTACTCAGGCAGTAATATCTGATTCTATGTTAGAAAAAAAAAAGAAACAAAAACCGATGAAGGAAATTAAATTATACAGATAAAAACATCTTCTTAATAGGGAGAAAAATATCTCTGAAGCCAGGAAATTGATAGTTGTGATACTCTGTCTACCATCACCCACTGCGTTTAGGTATTGTGGCATAGATTAATACTATTCTTGATTTACTGTTTAGATACTGGAAACTCCTAAAGGCATCAGCCTGGTTGGGGGCCCAAGTTTCAAATGTCTAATAAATTATAGTCATTGTCCTGGAGACTTCCATGCATTGAAAGATACACAAGATCACAAGCTGTTCTCAGGGCAACCTTAAAACACCTCTGTGTTGTGATTCTGTATTGGCTGATTTCAGTGATGGTGGGGCTGTGGGGTTTGGGGTGAAGAGCTTGCTGTCCTTGCTTCATTAGGATGAAATCCAGGAACCACCTCACATGGTTCCTTCTGCAGCCTCAGTGGGCTGCTGCACCACTTGGGGACTAACATAATATAGCAGTAGCTGGCTTCCCTCCTTCCCCTCTGTGCTTTCCGCCTTCGTGCTTTAAACCACAGGCTGTGGCTGAGGGCAGCACCATGGCCTCCAAGTCTCCCCTCCAGGCAGTTTTGACACACAGTTTTTCAGGCATAGCAAGGCATTAGGTGTCAGGGATGGGTCATGTCATCCTGAAGGTACCACCCCCCCATCTTGTCATGACAGTGTCACAATGAGAAGACACAGGTGCCGTTGTTCCTGTGGTACAGCATCATAAAGGAATTACCTCACCCCATAAGACGCATTTATAAACCAGTGGTGATCATGCCCCCATGCTCCTTCAACTCTCAGTTTTCTGGTAATTCTGTCTTTAAATCCGCTTGTTGGAGCCTTTGATCACACAGCTGAGCTGTCGCTGATGTCTCTGACAGTTGACATCATGAGAGAGATGGGTGCTTAGGGCTCTTAACATTTCTTTTATGATACCTTGTTTTCTAACAAAATCCTCCAATGAGGATCTTCCATCATAATAAAACAAGGAGCTTTTCCAGAGCACTCTAGATTTAGGGAGAAGCTTCTCTTTCCATTCAGCATTTCCATTCAGTAGCAGATTATTTCAAGGCTGAAAAACTGGGCTTTCTGTGTTTGCTGCCTTCCTCTACTCTGCTGTCTTTTTACCTAAGCCTCCTAACTCAGGACAGCAGCAGAGACAGCCAGGTCAAGAGCAATCAGAAATACTAAATATCCTATGCTGCTGGGCATGTTTTGCAACCAGGGAAGCGTCAAAGAGTTTTAGAAGCTATAGACATACGAGACTGCATTGCCAGTGCTCTCATTGTCACCCGCTCCTAGGCTGGTACTGGGAGACTGTCTCAAAGCAAATGGCAGCACTTTCCAGCAGCAACACAGAATGCAGTTTTAATCAAAAGAAATGTAGTGATGAAAGTATGTACCTGTGAGAGGGCACATACATCTGATTGCTGAGGTCATGTTGAAGGTGATATGTCCAGGAGTGAGTGGGGGCTTACATTGTTGACTGTGCCAAGCACCCTGCTGATGTGTCTGCATGCTGCACGATGGTGAAAGCTGACTTTCTTCCCGATGGACACAGCTTCCCAAACCCAAACTGGGGTAATGATCTGTGTGAAGAAGCTGTCCTTTTGCCCTCCATACTGTTTGCTTTCAAGAAACTTTGGTTTGGGACATTGAGGCCTGGGTGTCACCTTGAGGTGGACCTTCTTTGGTGGGAAGTAATATTTTGAGGTTAAGCCTAAAGTTCACCTTAATAAGTGCCTTTCTCCTCTATCCTCTTCCACAGTTTTGGTTGGGATTACTCAGTGACTCTTGAACATGCATGTTGGTTGGAAAAATGGAGGTGAAGATATGTCTCTTTCTTTGCGTAGCAGGATGAGGCTGTTAAATGGCCCAGAAGGTATTGCAGAATTCACTGCTACAAGAGGCAAACCTGCCCCTTCCACATTTGCCATTTTTACCTTGATTTCTTCCCACCCTGGCTGCTTGTTCCTTCTCCTCTCCTACCCGTGCAGGGTACTGGCATGGACGCATGGGTGGCTTGGGTTCAGCTTGCTTTTTAGCCAAATCAGTTCCTGGTCCTTATTCATGGCATAACTGTGCAAACAACTGTGCTAACAAAAAGGGGAGAGCTAGTGAAGAGTGGGAACAAACGGCCGGAAGTGGAAAATGTTCAGGTTGGCTTAAGAAGCCCTGCTTCCACCTGTAAAGCTGCCTCCTGGATTGCCTGCAGCAGTTAAGGCTTGGAGTTGGTTCATCCTTGAAGTTTGCTCTTGATAAGATGGATAGTCCTGAATGCAAATTGGTTGCAAAGAACCTAAGAGTGATGGGGTCTGCAAAGCGCTTCTTAAGCTATTAAGAGGCACAAGAATCAGCAGGGAAAAAAGGACAAAATATTTTTAAATATAAAATCTTCCCAAGAACATGCACAGCGGTTGATCCTGATCTAAAAAACTCAAAATCAAACAGCAAGCCTAGGCCAAGCTGTTTCACAGACACAACATGCCAAGTGGACTCAGGTTCCTCAAGAAGAGGATAAAATGAGAACTTCCCCTCCGCTCTCAATTCTTTCAAGTCCCTTGAAAGCTTCACGCTAGCACTCAGCACTTCATCAACAACAATCTCTCCACGTTGAGGCGTCCAGACTGCATTCCCTGGCAGTGCAAGTGGGAATGGTGCCAACTGTTTTATTAGGTTTGCACCCACGGAACCCACTAGCAGGGAAGGACCTGACTCCTTGTCCTCACAAGGCCGCAGTGGGCTTCGTGCTGCTGCCCTGCACTCACTGAGGGTGCTGCGCTCTGCCAGTGTGTGGGTCCTGAGGAAGCTGCCTGCTTTGGGGCTAACTGGGGGCCCCTGTGTGAAGACATGGGGACCAAAACCAAGGTGGTCTCAGTGCTGTTGTCTTCGAGATTCAAAGTAAGGTTCTGTGTGTGCTTTTCCTTTGAGAAGGATCCCAATGAAGGATAATGGCATGCTGCTGCTTTGGTTTTGGGAGCCCCCTGATCAAGAATGAGTCTTTCAAAACAGAAAGCAAGCAGAGGGGATGCAGCTGGAGTTAGATGTGATGGGGTATTCTCCTAGAGAATGCACTAGAGTTTGCCCTGACATAAATTACCGCCTGCTCTGACTCTATAAACATAATTTTTTCCCTTCCATTTTAACCTTCCAGATTAGTTTCAGGTTCACTTCTTCTAGTAAATGTTTCCTTTTCTCTAATTTAAATAATCCATCTCCTCAAAGCTGACCTGACAGATGTTTCCCCTGGTGACCCTGTGTGCACAGTACACTTCATGAAACCCTGGCTTCTGTGGGACAATGCAGCACCAGCAGTGACCCTGCTGGTGTCCCAGCTAAAAATAAAGCCTGTTCCTCCTGGCAGAATTGGGGTTTGCTTTTAAGTAGGTAGGCAGTTTTACCCATCAGCTGCACTGTGCTCTTGTGCCAGGCAGAAGACACAGTTTAACCTTCAGAGCTCAATGGAGCTGCCTCCCCTCTGGGGATTTGCACTGGGAGACTGAAGGTGAGATGCTCAGCTGCACTTAGTTCACCTACATCCCTCCCAGAAAACTGCTGGCTTGCCTGATGCCTGGCTAGATACGTGTCCTTGCTGCTTCACGCAGTGTGACACGACCAACCCTCCTTTCTCCAAATCTGGCCATTTCCCTCCTGCTTTTTCTTCTAAAATATATAGATTTCTTCATGCTTCTCCAGTAACTGCTCCAGGTACCCAATTCCTGCAACAAGTCCATGCCTTCTAGCTTCCAGTCTTCTAACACCATCCCTCATGTGTTCAACCCCCTGTTTATCCTCTCTGCATGGCTTTCTGCCTGTCAGGTCCATATGAACTTGGCTACTGGGACAAAGCAAGAGGT
This sequence comes from Agapornis roseicollis, assembly GCA_002631895.1. NCBI lineage: Eukaryota > Metazoa > Chordata > Aves > Psittaciformes > Psittacidae > Agapornis > Agapornis roseicollis. The sequence continues at coordinate 82,531 of NDXB01000996.1, forward strand.
CAAGAAGCAGATGCTCAGTGAAGAAGGGCTTTTGCAGCTTTCACTGTACATGAACATTAGTGAGTTCCACAAAAGCTGGTGAGGTTGAAATATGCTCTGGAGCAAGAGGAGGGAAGCACCCAGAGGCTGGTGAATCTATGAATATTTTGAGTGTTTCCATGCACATCTATTTCTCCTTTATTTACTTACAGCATTGAGTTCCACAGATTGCACAAATGTATGACGTAGAGCTTAGGAAGTGCTCACTAGATAAAATGCCCTGAGTCTGGGAGCTTTCTGTTGGTGTTAGCCTTGAACTTCTTTTCACCCCATTGGCCAGTACTGTCCCTTGAGCAAAAATTGATTTCCCACAGAAGGCTGAGGGAAGGAATGTGGGAGTTGTGCTTGATTGTGCATGATTCCAAACCTCATCTACTTACTGTTGCAAAGAGAGCATGAAAAGGTGGCATGGTCGTAATTTGCAAGTGTCTGCATGGGAGCCAACAGCTGTCAAGCACCGCTGTCTGGCTGCAATCACCTAGGGTATAAGGGTGGTGGTCTCTCAGGTGTCATGTTCTTATGCTCTTCATGAGCACAAGGTGAACCAGTGGTGATGGCTTGCTGATGGGTTGGCCAGCACAGAGGACCAGAAGAGTGCCTGCTGCCTCTTGCTTGGCTGGTCACTGGAAGGGACCACAAGTGCTGTGGGAGGAAGGGTCAGGAGAACGGGCATGGGGAAGTGTTTGTTTGATTGTGTGCAGGGGGGAGCAGAGGGCAGGGAGAATGGGCTGAAGAAGGATATTACTGCAGCATGGAGGGCTGTTGGGGTACAGGGTTCAAATTAATTGAAACCCCATTTTTATTCATTTATCTGCTCATTGAGTTCCCACAGTAAAATGGATTAATTTCAAGGCTCTGTTTGTCTTTGAAAGTGACCATTCTTTTGTCAAAGACCTTTTGTGGTTGTTCTTTTACTTGTCTGCATCACTGACATGAATGCATTAGTAATACTGATGACTCTGCCTGGGGTAACACTCTTCCTGTCCCCCTGCTCTTCACCCACTGGTGTTTGGGGCTGTTGATTCTCTTCCGGGCAAAGTGTTTTTCCATCACATGTGACAGGTTTCCGAGATGACAGGAGTTACTGTTATCAGCATTGGCAGGAAGAGCTGGGTTCAAGGCACCACCACAGAAGTATGGTTGTCAAGGAGAGGCTTCCTGGGCTGAGGGAGCAGGGGATGGGTGCTGAGTGGGGAGTAAGAGTGTGAAACCAGGTTGTTCATTCCTGCCTTAGTTGTTGCTCAAGCCAGCCCTCCACTGAAACTCCCAGCAAGAGAGGGACCTTGCCATTTTCTTGCCTTAGCCTTGTCTTAGGAGAGATTTGGACTTCAAAGCAAGTAGAGCACATCTCAGTTTTAATCTTCTCTTTGCAGAAGTGGAGGGAAAGATAGTTTCTGCAGAGCCTGAAGAGAGCTTAAGCTCCTATTAGATCTGATGGAGATGTGGAACACCTAGCATCCATATGGGGGCTATGTCCCTCAGCAGCAGGATAGAGGCTGTCCTCTCTCTTTGCCTTGGTGGCTTAAATTGATCATACAGTGGGTGGCTGGGCAGTTGCATGGGATGAGCATATTATCCAAGCACCTGTGTTAAGCCTGCCATTGTACCTGCAGGATGAGGCACTTGAGGATGCTGATCCAAGGTGATACTGGGATCATTTTCTCCTTCCCTTGTCTCATTTCAGTGTATCTGGCTGATGTGGTCACCTCCCATGACTCAGCTGCTCCTATTGGCAGGACTAGTTGCAGCAAATCCATGGCCAACATGGAGCACTGGGAGGAGGAAGGAACCAGGCTGGAAAGGACAGGAATGTGTTTGGTATGGAGGAAGCAGGAAGATGCCCTCCAGCTGATGTATGTGGTGCAAGTCGCAAAGATGAATTAGATGAAGCTTTCCTTTTGGAGGTTTATGTTATATGAAATGTTGCCAAAAAGCTCTCAGGCTGCTCTTACAGTAGAATAAGCTGGCTCTGCTGACTTGGGCTCATTGGACCTATGCTGATGTACGGCAGAGAAAATCTGTTCCTAAGGATCCTCTCTTGCTTCTTTCTTGCCAGCTGATGGTATGCAGGTTGACTGGGCTGGAAAGAATAGTCCTAATTTTTAGGATGACGTTGTGTAAAAGGAGGCTTTTGGAAGGGAGGGTCAAGGGACAGAAGCTGATGTAAGTAGTGATCTGAACTCAGTGGAATCCTATCTCTTTCACCTGGGGATGAACAACAGCATGGTTATTATATACTCTGCTAGGAAATTCTTTGGATACACAATATCTTGCATTCAGTTTTAAAATGTTCCTCACTAGCTTCTAAGTTAAGACTTGCTGACTGCTGGGAATTAGAAGAGTGTCATTGCGGGCATAGTAGAAATGACAAGAGAGGAGCCTCATACTTTTCAGACAAGGAGCTTTGTTGTATGCACTGCTCCCAAGCTGGGATACTCATATAAGAAATCCTGAGTTTCCGAATCTCCTTGAAGGATCAAGTCACCTGGTTTAGCCCTAAACCTTCTGGGTGTGGAACCTGTCCATGTAGGATCCAAGAAGTAAACCTAATGTCTTTCCTTGGAGAAGACAGCAGTGGCCTCTTGTAGTCATCTGTTTGGTCTTCTGCAGGAATTTTAAATCATGTTTAGGTGTTCAGTGGAAAACCTGTGATTTCAGTGGGGTCAAGGTATCCAAGCAGGTTAGAGAACTGCTTTGTTAAGCTTCTAACTACCCTGTGAAATCTGCTTCTTTGTGACTCCTTCTGTAAAATAGCTGAGAGACGTTGAGGCTATGGATAGAGCAGATGACAAAGTTAGGGCCATTGTAACAGTGAGAGAGAAAGTGTGGGTACTGTGGCTGACTAGCTTCAGGTTTCAGATTATTTACCTTTAACAAGGCAGAGTGGGGTAGCCAGCGAGCAGCGCAGAGCTGTAGTTGAAACACACACTGAGAGGAAAAAGGTGAATATTCCTGTCTGGTAATGCCATAGTGAAGGACAGATCTCCACCTGTCTTTACGATAGAGATCAGAGTGGCATATGGCTTTATACAGTCCACAAGGAAAGCCTTCAGAGGGTGGGGGGAGAAGAAATGAAGGTAGGGCAGCAGATAGTTTGAAGACTGCTGGCACTTGCTGTAGTTGCTGCAGCAGCTGAGCTTCCACTGTTTGCTGTCCATGTCATCTCTGCAATTACCATATGGTAAATATAACTTGAGTCTCTAGCAAATAACAGAGCTAATGTTAAGAGAGAATCTGTAAACAAGCTAGTGCATAAATGAACGAAGAACAATAAACAGCCTGGACTTAGGAAGAATGAATTAATCATGGTAGATATGAAGCTTTATTTTATTTTAAAGCAGGTGCAGAATTAGCAGCTGAAAAAACACTGAAGGATTAAGATATCTAAAATGTCAATAAGAGATACATGGGCATATGTGTCAGTAAAGGGTGAGAGAGCTGTGTGAGATCTTATTTGATAATTGTATTCAAATGGGTTAATTTACAGGTTTTGGCACCTTCCAAGTGAAGTGGGAGGTATTTTGAGGATAACCCATAGCTCAGTGCATCTCTCATGCCTCCTGCTGTGCTCAGATCTGCAGACACAGTGAACGCGTTAGGGTGTATTTGCCTCCTCTCAGCTGGAGGCTCTGACTTTTTGGTTGAAACTCTGGAAATCTTCTGCTTTCGTTCCACACATGCCAGTCAGCACAGCGCTCCTCACGCAAGCCCCACCGTGCTGGGGATGCAGCAAACGGGCATGGAGACCTTTGAAAGTGAGCAATACAGTGAGCTTCTGTATATCCATCTTGAGTTAATCTTTGTAACAGCCCAGTACCTCATGAAAACCTGCTGTGCAGCAGAGCTGGGAGGTGAGACTTTCCTGCTCTGGCTCTGCTTTCCTGCTTTCACATGAGCAGATCTGCTGCTGGTTTTGGTGGGAGAAGGTGTGAGGCACAGCGCTCCCAGAAACCCTGCTGCTTCTGACTGCCTCGAAGATGGAGAACCAAGATGAGATGAAAATAAATGATTAAAGGGCAGCTTGGACTAATTTATAAGGATTAAAATAAATTTGTGTGCTTTGGCCAAAGAATAACTATGGAGGGGAACAGCTATTTACAAGTATCTGAAGCATGTAAATCTCAGGCAGGGAGGAGAATGGTTGAGAGTACTCCAAGGACAAGATAATGAGAACTAGCAGCATAAATTTTCTTAATTTCATCCTAAATATAAGGAAGACAGCTAAAACCTCTGAGATAAATTACATCATGGCAGAGTCTCTGTGGGAAGTTGTGGAAATGCCATCACTTCAGTAATTTAAAACAGGGCTGGACAAAGTACTAGAAAATAATGTTCGCAAGGGGAGCAATGCAGCGGTGGCTCCTGAGGCATGGACCAGACAACTTCTTGGCTCTGGTCTAACTAATTCTTAAATTAGTGAAACCTGTGCTAATTGGAGTAAGTGTGAGATTTTCCTACGTACCTCGTTTCTGTGCCTGTCACAGAGGAGTGTAGAAGTCTTCGGCCTAGCATGACAATTGACAACTGCTTGTTCTTTGCTGCAGTGGTAAAATGATTCCTGAAGTGTAGGCTTCTCCTCTTCCCTCCCTGTTTTCTGCTTGGTCTCTCACTGCCCCATTTGTGCCACTTCTGCCTCTATTCACTTTTTTAATATTTTCTTTCTCACTGAGCCAAAAATTATCCCTTCTGAATAGACTTGTGGAGGACTCATAGTTTCTGTTGTGTGTGATGTGTTTTTTTGGTAAAACACAAGGTTTTTTTGCTGTATTAGGGAAAAATTTCTGTTTTTCCTTGGAGGAGAAGTCAATAAATAAATGGGCCTGTTCTACAGGGTCGGAGCAGTGTGTACAACATGTGCCCCAGCTGCCAGGGTTAAGCCCCCAGCGTGGCTGGTGGGTGGCTATCCCAAGATCCCATGAGCCAGCCAGAGAAGGGCTCACTGCCTAGCTACTTGTGCGAAATCCAGCACATCGCATGGTTTGTTTTGTTTGCCTCTAATGAGTGTGTTCTGACAGAAAACTTGTATTTTTCTTAACTAATTCTGTATCTAAAGAGGGTGAGCTATGACTACAGCACCTTTTTCCCTCTTATTTACCACTTAGCCCACCTCTGTGTACAAATAATTGATGCCTGTGCAGCTCAAGTGCCCTGTTGACAACAAATCCTAAGGCCTTTGATTGTAGCTGTTGGAGATCTGTCACCACAATGCTAAAGAAATGTCATGAGTTGCCTCTGTCATCTTTCCTCTAGGATGCTGTGAGTCACTACGTGATAAGTTGCACTCTGATGGTGGCACCTGGACCAGCAGTATAATATATCTGTGAAGCAGGAGCAGTAAATAACACACCGTGTGTGCTGCCATGGGCAGTACATAAAATGTCTTTTACTGACAAGAAGTTTCCTCACACTGCTGGAATAATTTTTTTCCCCCCTTCCCACCTGTTCCCCAAATTGTGTTTGCTGCTCTTTAAAAACAGAAAGACAGAGAGTGATGAAAACCAGTGCCTTGAAAAGCTGCAGCAGAGGAGTCAGTGCCTGTTGCAATGTTGTGTGGCTGCTCCATGTTGTTTCCAGTCAGCTGCATGGAGACATGGAAGAGGGACAAGGGCCATTGAGTGGGTGACCCAGTAACTCTACTTCTTTATTTTGCTCAACCTCCTAAACCACAAAGGAAAAACTTTCAGCCTCTTAACTGGGCCTTTCACATCATAGGCATAAAATCAAGGACCGGAAAAATGCACTCAAAAGTATCTGCCCTGTCAACTTGGAACTGTTCAGATTGTGGAGAATGGTGTGTTCAGATGTGCACTGGTGTGCAAGTGCCTAAAGGCTTTAATTGTGTTTTAAAGTACTTCTAAATGCCATAAAAAGACAAGTGCTTAAAGATCTGCCTCTAAATGTGCAATGGAGGCTTCCTAGTGACTTCTAAAAGGTCATGGTGGTGACTCCTTGCCTAATACACATGTGGTTGCTACTGAGGCACTGCAGTGAGCTCCCAATGCCATTTGTACACAGGGTGTACTTGTTCTGGTCTCCCATGCTCTGACACTGGACGTGGTTGTCACAAGCAGGCCTGGACATGCTGCCTGCAATTTTTCACATTCTTTACTCTGAAAAGATAGATGAAAAGAGGGTGACTGAGTGCTGCCTCAGGTTTCACAGAGAAGCTGTGGAGACTCCATCCTTCATCCTCGAATATACTCCAGGTATTCAAAAACCAGCTAGTCATGGTCCTAGACAAGCAGCTGCAGGTGGCCCTGCTTGAGCAGGGGGCTTGGACTCGATGACCTCTGGAGGTCCCTGCTATCTCCTTGTGCGAACTGGCAGCTTGAAAGTCTCAGAAAAAACAACAGTGAGATTATATGATATTCATGAAAAGATAAACCCCGCAGCTATACATAATACTGTGTTTTAAGCCAGAGGATGGCCTCTTCTAATCTATATGACAGCCTAAATACCAGGTTTTGTTTTCTGAATGTAAAAAAAAAGCTACAATTCTGGGGGAAGAATATGAAAAGGGTAATGCTGTCTCTCCCTTAGGCTGAGGAATTCAGATAGATGGATGTGTATGGGAAATGAAAGAGCAAGCACTGCAGCTTCCAAGGAAGCTGTGCTACCACACACCATAAATAAGAGTGGGTCTTAGAGCATGGCTGTGGCCATCTACCAAAATGTTTCCTTCAGTGTCTGCCACCTCCTCCTCTACATGTCTGTGCACAGAGTGTAAACTGCAGCACCTATATCCATATATTATCAGTGTATCCTGTACAGACATTTTTCATCTAGGGTGAGAGTGAGGAAATAAAATGCCCAGCCAGTCAAGTGCAGCTGGTGCAGTATTGGACGGGGACAACTAAGTATGGGCATCTTTATGGGTTAGCTATTTATGACTGCTTCTCCAGAAGCATCATGGATGCTAAAATACAGAAAAAACCGTCATGGACCAGTTCCCTGAGGCAAGATGAGTGTTTCGAGGTTGCCTGTAACTGTATTGGGAGCTTGGAGATTGCTCCTAGCCATACACACACTTGTGCTCCATTTAGGTTAGCCCCTGGGATCAATCACTGAATGTAACTGGATCCCATCACAGCATTTCTACAGGGAATTAGTAGATTTTGAGTTGTTATCTTAATTAACATTAGAATGATAGGAGCTGCTCAAATTAGTTGAGACAAGGGCCTGTAAATACTGAAAGATCTGCTACCAGAGGTGGTTTCTTTTTTATGGTAGGTTTTTACATGATCTTGAGAGGGAAAAAAGGTTGCTTTTGACACATACCAAGGGGTTTATTCTGTAGGCAGCTAATTCTGGGTTTTGACATGTTTACTGTGAAGTGCAAAGCAACAAGCACCTACGGCTCCCTGCCATAACTTTTCCATAGAGCCAAACTGCAGGGACCTGTCATGGCCTAAGTGTGAATTATGGTGACTTTTCCTCATAAAACCTAGCTGGTGCTTAGTAGGGAGCTAAACTACCTATTGTGCAATAACCTGTGTAACTTCAGCCTGGGGTCCCTGGCTGTACTTATACTGGTCAGGCATATGCCATCAGTATGATGGTTTAAGGCCCAGTCTGTGTTTGGAAATTTGCATTTGTCTGACAAAATGAATTTAATTACACTGCTCTGGCTTTTGGCTTGCAGGTAGATCTTAACTAACACGCTGGGCTCTACTCTTGTCATGATGAGCATACGGCTCAGTAACATTTGAGTGGAGATGATTGAAAAATAGGCTTTGTTTTGTATTAAACATTTTGTTAAGCTTTTATTTTGCGGGAGGGAGGAGTGTGAATTAGGTATAATACCTCTTCTGCGAAAACTCAGTTATTTGTGGGTTTTGGCAGAAAAGCTATAATATCAAGTTTTGCTGATGGTCATAAAAAAAACCCCATGTGCTCAATCAAAAAGCTTTTCTGTGCTTTAGAACTAAGGAATGTGAGGCCTTGTTAATAAGCTGAACCTTATTTCTGGCTCCTCCATCTTCAGAGCAGGCCTTCAAGAGGGTAGTAGTAGCAGCACTGTATCTGCTCTGTTCTGGGATGGATGCTTGTTGGGTATACAAAACTCTCGATCTTGAGATGTCTCTGTCTGGCACTTGTGCAGTATCCATACCTGAACGGGCCTCACCTTTTGCTCAGGTCTCATCAGCAGCCTTTCCTGGCTAGTCTAGAGTCAGGGAAGAGAGGATATACTGCCACAGATGTACTCATGTGTTTGATTTATTTGAGGGGCGTGAGCAGAGGGGAAGGAGAAGGAGGTGCCAGACAACCTAATCTTATTTGCTGGACAAATCCAAAGTTCTTCATGATGGCTTAATGGGAATTTTGCCTAAATGTGAAATGAACAGGGATTCAGAGATTTGCCTTTGGTTTCGTGTTTGCTGAGGAAAGATCTTGGGAACACCACTGTGTTATGCTGCCTCTTGATTTGATTTCTTGAGATGCATCCTTTGAAAATATCCTTGTTTTTAGAGTCATGTGAGCATCTGTATACAAAAAGCTAAATTTTAAGGGATCAGAATAGCCTTCCCAGCTTTGTGCCTTGCTATAGGTTTACAGCAGGCAAACCATCAGTCTTCTGAAATTCAGCTATTTTTAAAGACATAAGGAGCTTGACAGTTGTCTAAAAGTAATTTTCTATTGCAAGCTTCATTGTGACAACCGTGGTCCATGCTACTTTCTGGACTGTCTCCAGAAGTATTTCAAGAACTGATCTCTTTATTTATGGGTTCTGTTTATGGATTTATGGATCATATGGCCATTGTCAACTCTTGTAGAAGAAGGAGCTCCCCCTGCTAAAATAACTGTTGCACATCTTCCCAGAGCCTTGCTATTTAAAGCTAGCTTATTCTGGTGCACTGATGCTTGCAGCATTTTGTCTCTTTCTTGCATAGATTGAATGTTTTGAATTTACTATTGAACTTAGCCTACCAGGTAGGGGAGACTGTCTGGTCTCCTCACCACCAATGCCCTTACTTGCACGCATTCAATGCAATAGCGTTAGCGGGGCAGAGGGTTGTGGGAGAAAATTCCATGTGATAGCAAAGAATCAGTGGAAATGAGGATCCTCATACTATAAAGGTGAAGATCACTCCGTGCCAAATGAGTTTCCACTGTTGCTGCAGCCTCCTCTCCTGTCATTTGCATCCTGCAGGGCCAGGGCAGTGACGTTGTTGGTATGACACCTCTCTGTGCCAGATGTGGATGCATTTTGTTGCACTGGCGTCAGAGGAGTGACACCTTCTCCTGGGTGACTAGCAATGACTCAGGACTGTGCTGCAAGCCTGTGTGGTGGCTCAGAGTGGGACTTGTGCTGAAGGGTGGCTCTTGTCACAGCACAGTTGCTGCTAGTTAGAGGAGGGGTAAGGGATGTGTCTGCTTCACTCTCAGAAGGCCAGAACTATGTAGATCCTCTCCAGTAATTTCTGGGCTGAGTTTAGTAGATATATCTAAGGGAAAACTTACAGCTTGTATATGCAAACTTGCTGACCTAGAGCTACAGAGTGAGTTTTAGCTCTTCTATCCACTGTCATCTGAATGTTAAAACTGTTACCACAATGTTTTATTAACAGCAGTTTTAAAATGTAATAATTTTATTCTATGTTGTAAAGCACTTTTGCATCAGTTCCCAAGAGAGGAATGACAGTAAGAATGCTTCACTGTTTTTCAGATTGGTTAGGATAATGCTTTTCATATTAATGAACACATAGTGAGATTTTATTAGACAGTGCATCTGTGGGAAAAGTTCCTGTTGATCTCACTGGGGAATTTTACCTGTGTCAAAGAATTGCAGGATCAGGTCATTATTGTACCACTTTAGAAAATGATTGTGACCTCCACTTAATGTTAAAATGTTTGTCAAAGCAACTGAAAAAAAAGAGTGAATAAACATATTCCCAAATTCTGAGATTTTAGTCTATGACCCATTGCCTGAGTTTGGAGGTCCTAACACACAAACAGAGGCTACCCTGGTAGAGGTTGTTTTTGAAATAATATACTGTTAGTTTCAGGAATAAGCTTAAAATCAAATTAAAAATTGAAGAAAGACTGGCAAGGTCCTGGAGTGTATTGGAAGAAGGCTAGAATAGAAACCATCATGGCATTACAGAAGGTAGAGAGATAGGGTTAATCACAGAAGGTGGTTGTCCCACAGAGAAGGTTGGTGGTAGCAGTGATTTATTTCAGAGGGCAGTTTAGTCATTGTACTATTCCTAGAAAAGGCTCTGAATTTAAGCGATACTTGACTCTTAAGTCATTTTTGAAACCAAATTTAGGTGCTTGAGTCACATAGATGTTTTTGAACTTACTTCTGTCTTTCTGTCAGCCATTTCTGCATGGCTGATCTTGGAAGACACAGCACTTACTGGCTGCTGTACAGTTAAGTAGGAGCTGGGAGCTGGAAGTATCAAGAAGTTGGTGGATACTTGCCAGCAATTGCAGTACTGATAAGGATGATCTGATGTGCCTGGGGTGTTTTGGAGCTGCTGTGCTTGTGCAGTTGGTCTCTGCATACATCTTGAGTCAGAGGCACCTGGAACATGTCAACTTCACTGTGCATCTGCACACATCTACCTTACAGACCAGAAATCTTGGCTTTGCTGCTCATCATCATTCTGCACATGTTCACTGGCCCTTCCTCTGGGATTTCCCACCATCCCACAACCAGAATGCTAGAGATGGGGTTGGCTAACAGCCCTCACTGGAGCTGAGGGGCTCAATCAGGCACTGAGGCTATAGTAACAGGCAGATGAGTAGGCACTGGAGAGAGGAGGTAAGTGGGCTAATGCAGAGAATCTTGCTCTTCTGAATTAGTCCAGGTAGCATGAAGAAGTGTATTGTTTTTTCATATCAAGGGTGTCAGATATGGATTTGTGATCCTGATACTGCATAATCAATTCTCTCCCCTCTGCTATGCTTTGTCAGGAGCTGTTTTGTTCATATTGTTCATTTGCAGTCTTTGTTCATGCTTTCCTCCCTGTTATGCTTGTCTTTATAGATTTTTATCTTAAAGTTGAAAATGTTTTTGTTGCTATTGGGAAGATTGCACCTGCTTTTGGAAAGAGGCGAGTGACACAACATGATAGTAAAATAGCCATTCGAGATGCATTTGTTAATGCTGATAACATGAAAGTGTTGCCTGGAATATTTACAGTTCAAGGGAGAGGGAAGGGACCTCTTTGAGTGTTTGGGGGCCAGTTCATCTCTTTTGAACTGCTGCCATCTGAACTTTAGGTATCTGCTGTAAACTGGCTGACTGGGCAGCCTCTTGAGACCATGGAGAGAGATGGGAAGGGACAAAATCCCTTCTGGAGATGTGTGTCTTAAACACATGTTTTGGGTGAGATCAGAGTGGGACAGGAAGGTTCATCCCCTGGAAATGATTGTCTGTCCTCTGACCAAGGGAGCCAAGGTGACTTCATCTGACTTACTGCCCAAGATTTAGGTACAGTAGGGGAAACAAATCCCAGCCCTACTGATCTGGCAGTACAAACCTCAATGAAAGCCACTGGGAGTTAAGACTCTTGAACCTTCCAAGTGTTGTAGATAATGCCGCTATTAAGTTTGATGTTTCCTATGAGGTACTTGGCTGTGTCTGGACTCAGAAATGTGATTTGTTATTTTAAGCCTGAGACCAAATTCTTCCACAGGACTGGTATATAAGGAGGAGAACAGTATGATCCATGACACTGGGAAGTGATCAGAATCCAATTTTAAGTGGTGCAAGCCCTACAGCAACATAGTCCCTAAGTAATAGAAGGCATTATTGAGTAATAATATGCTGAACCTACATAATATGATGACCTGCTTTTTCAGTTTTGCATGGTATTTAATGTTAGAGATTAATTTTAGAGGGTATTTGAAAATATATCAATTTTTTAGTGATGCAGAGGGAATGTTGGTGGGTACATGAATTTTACTCTGCCTTTTGGGTTCATGAGCACAGCTTTTTCTAACTGTGGAGGTTTTGCAGGTTTCTGTGACCATTTAAAAGGAGGATTGTTGATGTAACGTGATCATCCAGGTCACAGTGGAAAGGCTGGTGAAAAATGGCCTTTGGCACTTTGTTGAGCCCAAGAGTCCTCTGTCCTATTTCTGGGCTGACATCTTTACCTCCTAACATGGAGACCCTGTGCCTCGGAAACCTACGTGAGCCCTAGAACACTACTGGAGGCTCTGCAGCCTGTTAAGAGGGGCTGGCTGTGGGGAAGGTTTGGCCACAACGTTACTCCATAATTTGTAACTGAATTATGTCCTACAAATGGGCTTCATTTGGAGATTGCTCACTGACCTAAAATGGTGCTTCTTATGCTGCAAGTGATTCCTTGACTTGTCTTATCCCCTGGGTGGTGAGATAAGGGAGTCTTTATATTTGGTTTCTTGTGCTGAGCTGAAGTGCTATGTGCTGGGGAACACCACAGGTTCATTAGTTGAGTGGCAGCTGAGCACTCAGTACTCCTATTGAACATGCTGTAGGTCAAGAGTGGGCTATTATATATACGGTTTTCACTGAGTTAATTTTCTAGCAATTGATCTTCATCTGCAGGGCATATAAAAGTTGCAGTTTGTTAAAGTCCCTGCTAAATATCTTCTTCAAAGTGACAGAGAGACAACCCATGCATCTCTACCAGTACTCTTCAGTAATGAGATACTGAAGTACGTTTGGGTAAATGTTGCATTTTCCTTTTCTCTCATGCTTCCCTCCCCCCTCTCTGTTTTGTTTGTTTCAGGTTCTCAGCCTTTTTGGATCTACACAGTGGACGTTGCATCTTGTGTATGGCGTGGTTAAGCTTGCAGCCTGTCACCTCGGCCTTCCTCCATTTTGGGCTGGTTACTTTTGTGCTGTTTTTGCATGGTTTGCAGGTGGATGCTGGCCTGACGGGAGACTCAACCAGTTCAGTACAAAACAGCTCGTGTTCAGGATCTTTTGACTGCAAGGAAGGTGTTATCCTGCCAATATGGTACCCAGAAAACCCATCCCTTGGGGACAAAATTGCCCGTGTTATTGTATACTTTGTAGCACTGATCTACATGTTCCTTGGAGTCTCCATCATTGCAGATCGTTTCATGGCATCTATAGAGGTCATTACATCACAAGAAAAAGAAATCACGATTAAGAAACCCAATGGAGAAACCACAACAACCACCATTCGGATTTGGAATGAAACTGTTTCCAACTTGACCCTCATGGCTCTGGGCTCCTCTGCTCCTGAGATCCTTCTGTCTCTGATAGAAGTGTGTGGGCATGGATTCATAGCTGGAGACCTGGGGCCGTCTACAATTGTTGGCAGCGCTGCTTTCAATATGTTTATCATCATTGCCATCTGTGTCTATGTGATCCCTGATGGGGAAACCAGAAAGATAAAACACCTGAGGGTTTTCTTTGTCACAGCTGCTTGGAGCATCTTTGCTTACATCTGGTTGTACATGATCCTTGCTGTCTTCTCTCCAGGTGTGGTTCAGGTCTGGGAAGGTCTGCTCACACTTTTCTTCTTCCCACTTTGTGTCCTTCTGGCTTGGGTAGCAGATAGACGTCTGCTTTTCTACAAGTATATGCACAAAAAGTACCGCACTGACAAGCACAGGGGCATTATCATAGAATCAGAAGGTGATCACCCTAAGGGAATTGAGATGGATGGCAAGATGATGAACTCCCACTTTCTAGATGGAAACTTAGTGACTGTGGAGGGGAAGGAGGTAGATGAATCTCGCAAAGAGATGATCCGTATCCTTAAGGACCTGAAGCAAAAGCACCCAGAAAAGGACTTGGACCAGCTGGTAGAGATGGCTAACTACTATGCCTTGTCTCATCAGCAAAAGAGCAGAGCCTTTTATCGCATTCAAGCTACCAGAATGATGACGGGAGCTGGCAATATTCTGAAGAAGCATGCAGCTGAGCAAGCCAAGAAGAGCACCAGCTTGCATGAGGTGCAGCCAGATGAACCTGAGGAATTCATCTCCAAAATTTATTTTGACCCATGCTCCTACCAGTGTCTTGAGAACTGTGGTGCTGTTCTCCTGACAGTGGTGCGGAAAGGAGGGGACATGTCCAAGACCATCTATGTGGACTATAAAACAGAGGATGGTTCTGCCAATGCTGGTGCTGACTATGAGTTCACAGAGGGAACTGTTGTCTTGAAATCAGGGGAGACCCAGAAAGAGTTCTCAGTGGGAATTATTGATGATGACATCTTTGAGGAAGATGAGCATTTCTTTGTGCGGCTCAGTAACCTCCGTGTGGTGGAGACTGAGGAACCTCCAGAACTCAGTAACTCCCCATACCCAAAGGCCATATTGGCTTCACCTTGTGTGGCCACAGTGACTATACTGGATGATGACCATGCTGGCATCTTCACGTTTGAGTGTGATGTTATACACGTCAGTGAGAGCATTGGTGTGATGGAAGTCAAAGTCCTAAGGACATCAGGTGCTCGGGGTACAGTTATAGTGCCATTTCGAACAGTAGAAGGGACAGCAAAAGGAGGTGGAGAAGACTTTGAAGACACCTATGGGGAGCTGGAGTTCAAGAATGATGAAACTGTGTAAGTACCCAATTCATTTCTGCTCCTCGGTCTACTTCTGGTATTTAACCCCACATTTTGCATCCATTACAGGTGAACGCTGACAAGGGACAGGCTCCTTTCTTCAGCTTTCCATCTGTTTCCCTACCTCTTTCAGGCAAGAACCGACAGCAGGATTTAATAGCTCAAAGCTCTTGTCCCTTCCCTCTTGGGAATGACAAAGTAATGTTTAGAAATACCGGGGGTTCAAGGGAATAGGAGGAAAATATATCATTCTTTGAGGTCCTGTACTAAACCTAGGGGTTAGTGAAGAGTTAAGGTAGAGAGAGAATTAAAAGGGCAAACTTTTACCTGCTGGGCAAATACGGGAAAGCCTCTTTTTGAACACCAGACATAAAGCACACAGGAGTTTATTGCAATCCCTAGATGAAAAGTTGACAAGGTATTCCCAGGCAAGCAAGAGCTGCTCAAAAGACATTGGGGCTTTATTTTCACAGGAGCAATACATCATACCTGTGTCACTAGACTGCCTGTGCAACTTGCAGGTCTGTGTGGCAGCTAATTCACAGTATAGGCACAGCTGCAAGCTATTCCGCTGGACTTGTGAAATCCTTCCAGTCTTTATGGCCCTATGGTCTACCAATATTCTCCACATCACCTTCTCTATGATCTCTGTATGTCTGTTCTTTTACTACCTGTGGTTTTTCCCCTTGTAAAATACCATGGCAATTGGCGGTAATAGAATCATAGAATCATAGAATCAGCTCACAGCCTGTCCATGTGCGTCCATGACCCAGTGTTTTCATACAGAATAAGGAAAGGAAGCAGAATAGCCTGCACCATCCTGTCAATTCAGCTTTTTTATTGCTTACAAAATAGCTGATACAAGGTAGGAAGTAATAAAGACCAAAGAGGCGATAATGTCTAATTGCTTTAAGTACCTGCTGTTAACATTTGTGAGGAATGAGAAAAATCCCTTAGCTGAATAGTGAGAGGAGTGTGAGCCTGGTGCTAAAACTCCCTAATGTTAAGTGCCTAAGTTCCTCTTGTTAACATCTAATCACTTGAGCCATCAAAGGAAGAATTGAGCAGACTTGCAAGTGGCACCAGGGAAAGGAAATACTTGTACCAAGCCTGATACAGCACCCAAAAGGATGTTAATGTATTAAATGCTATGGAATAGGGATTCCCTGTTTCAAGAGCACCTTCTGTCCTACCCCACTAAACAATTTAATCCAGCTAATATCCACAATCTCAATGCTCGATTATAAGTACGTGTTCTTATTTAAGGAAGAGGAGCTCTTGGTTGGCTGGCTTCAGACACTATCAGAGATGGAAGAGGATCAGCTGTCCTCATTTGTCTTTTTCAGGGAGATAAGCCATGCAGGATAGTCTCCTTAATTGAGCTGCAAGCTCACTTCTCTAGAGAAAGTGAAGAAGAATGTTAGATGTGTGGTTCTAGTCTCCTATGAGTAGAGTGTCTAAAATATAATGGCTACTACCTTGCTTCAGCCAGGTCCGGAAAGAAGAGACTTTTCTTGCTTGTGCAAGACCCATCAATGAAAGGCAGGCAGGTTTGAATTACCAGAGAATAAACTCATGACCCATCTTCCTCCAGAATGTACTCAGTTTCTTTCATCTTCCAGCTGACAGAAGGATTTTTGTTGTTGAAAACTGTGACAGAAGGTCAGAGCATACCCACACAGTTGCTCGCTTAAGTTAAAACAAATTGTGTTCAGCAGGACCATGTGCATCCTTCTGGCACAGACTAATGAAAATGAAAGCAGTCCAGAAAACAAGTATGCACAGGTTGCTTAACATTGTGACCCACAGAAGATGCCCTAGAGCACAGATGAGACATTTGTGGTGTACTTAGAATTGTGCTCATGTTTAATGAATTAATGTGACTTACACTTCTGCATCAGAAGACCGCTGGGAAAAAAAACCTGCTAGCCATAGTGGTTATGGAGACCATGTGGCTAGCAAAGATCAGTTTCCTTTGAAGCTAGAATTAGCATAGCTGGCTCAACACAGCACTTAGACTAATAATCCTAACAAGCAGGAAGATCATGTCAGCCAGCAGGTTTCATTTTAAATCTCCAAGTTTTGTGGGAGTGGAGTTTTGGGCTAGAAACAGGTTGGTGTAGTTTTCAGTAATCAGCCTTTGGCCTTTAAATTCAGTGAACACAGGTCAGCTGTTAAACTTTGGCAGCTCTTCTCTGAGATGCAGGTGGAAGCAGCTGTAGAAACCTGGAGGGAGTAATGGGTTGGTTTAATCTCTGAGTCAGTTTCATCTTTCTTTTCTTCTAAATCTGAATGCAGAAAGACAATTTTGAGCAAATATTTAGGCTGCAAACAAATTTGAGGTGATTCAGTTGTGAATTTGGAGTTCAGACCCATAATGCTACTCTTCTAACAAATGTTATCTAGCTTTGATCAGCCCAGTTAGGGAAGATGGGTGGATAGGATGTTTGGGACAGTTTTGCTGACTCACAGGGCAGCATATGAGTGACTGGTCACAGTGTTGTTTGGTACAAGGCTGTATGAAGACACTGGGTCAATAAATAGCTAGGGGCATGACTGGTTGAATACTTGAGGCCCTGCCTCTTAAATGCCTTGCCACTGAGGGGGATCCACCATGAGGTACTGACATCCCCTGTGCATTGAAGGGGGGACCAAGGGTCCACAAAGCCTGGTGGAGCAGAGGGGAAAGCAGGAAGAGTAAAGTGGTCAGTATAGAAAGCTAAGGGCAGGGGTTGAGAAGAAGTGAGAAGTTACATGCTCCTCATTTCAGCTTACTGACTGGGGTCTCTCTTAGAAAAGGCGAAGCTTAGGCTCAAGTTTCCATGCTGGTGTAGGAACTGCTCATGGATGGAGTCCTGCCTACTTCACTGATTTAACCCTGTCATTCTCCTCATGGAGTCACTTTGAAAAGATTTTTGAGTCATGGAGGAAGGAAATCAATTAACAACATCTTGCAGACACATAAGATAGTGCTAAGCTTTGCTGTGGCCACACATGTGTGATAAGGATCCACACAACTGCAGCTACTGAAGAAACACTCATCAGTGTGAACTGCAGGAGAGTAAAAACTTCATGTTCTCAGCTTGCCTGACACACAAATTAAAAACTTCAGCTTGTGTTCTGCAGTGGTAGGCGACATGTAAGTAGTTTGTAGGTCAGCCTCCTGAAGTGTAGCAATAGCTAGATTAATCTGAGAGGCACTGGATTACACAGCATTCTTGAGATTAAACTGTAGGAGAGTTGCTGCTGTCTACCAAATCTGTTGGGCTAAGGATAAATACTTTCCTGAAAACTAAATAGAGAAAGGGTCTTCACTTAACAAGACAAAACGCCTTGGGATTGTTTTTAAGAGGCTTTCCCTAAAATATGTGGGACTAAAAAGCTGAGTTGATGCGAATATTGCAGAATGTGAGGGAAATGGATCCTGCCACCGGCTCTTGCTTCTTGCCTCTGTGGTTCTTTCTAGACTAACAAGGTCAAAGTTTCCTTACTCACGTTTGGGTGGGAGCACAAGAGAAAGCAGGCTGAGAAGAAGAGTCGTGAAACAATGCTTATTACTTATTACAGAAATAACAATGTTATTACTGAAATATGGTTCCATACAGAACGCGTGTGTATGGATGTGTATGGGTGTTGGATAGCTGTAAATCCAAGCCATATATTTTTGAATGCTGCCATCTGTTGAGAAAGGAATTGATCAGATCTCAAATATTTGATTATGCTGCCTCTTTTTCAATACACTAGTTATTTCTGAACTCCTGCTCCAGTGAGGGTCAGATACAACCTGAGTAGTTGAAGCAGAGTCCTAGGCTCCAGTGAGGATCAGATATGACCCAAGCAGCTGAAGCAGAATCCTAGCTCTCTTGTTGGCTAAAAGGAAATTCAAAAAATCAAGTCCTAGGCTTAGATTTTTATTTTTTTTCAAGATGACCAAATGTTTTTCTAGTAAGAGATTTTATATGGAAATAAATGTTATGTTCTTAAATGTATGAAAACATAGAAGACCCAGCTGCTCTCTCATATCCAAGCAATAAAGAAATTATGAAGAGTCAGCAGCAAAAAATGAATTGAGTTTTAAATGTTTTACTTTTTGCGTAATAAAGGCAAGTCATTATGTTTAATTTAAATTTTCTGTTTAAACTGTTTCCTCTGCTTAAAACTGGAAATTTTCATATGGAAATTTCTGTAGGTTGTGCTTTAGAAAGTTTAGGAAGATATGCAAGTTACCAGCAGCTAACTGATACGCCAGCTAGAAAACTGAGTGGCAAGTTCTGCTGTGGCAAAGTCCCTTGCAGTAGCTATACAGAGTTGAGGTTTAGACCAAGAACTCTACTTTATTATTTGCCTTTGTTGGTGGTTGCTGCTTTGCTTGCAGCACCTGAAGGTTCCTAGAGGTGTAGCCATCTGTCCCNGAGGATTAGACCAAGAACTCTATTATTTGCCTTTGTTGGTGGTTGCTCAATTGCTTGCAGCACCTGAAGGTTCCTAGAGGTGTAGCCATCTGTCCCCAGTCCGTAGCTCTCAGAGTATTGTCTGTGGCTTGGAAAGGAAATGGGTGTTGAGACATGCTGTGAGAGTAAAGTGGTATTAAATGTCCTGCAAATCCTCTTTGCAAAGTCAGCATGGCTGAACTTTGTTAACATGTGGAAACCTACAGTCACTTACCCATGTCCATGTTAGGCTGAGCTCTCTGTAACAGAAGGACTGTCTCCTCCATTCAGAGACTGCTGCAAACAAACATTAAAGGCTTAATAGGCAGTGGGATTTTTTTGCTGTAGGGTTTGGGCACGATGTTGTGTGCAAGTTGCACGTTGCCTCTCCTTGTCTGCTTCTCCCTAGAGAAGTCCTCAGGCTGCTGTGTGCAGGGCTGTGGCTGCTCTACAGGGTCACTGTGAGCCTTGGGCTGTATTTACCTTGATGGAGCTGGTCCTGCAAAGTGCTGCTATCATACTGAGCAGTGGAAAATCACAAGTGTTTCTTCCCATTAGGGGCTTCAGGCCTTTTTTGGCACAGGAGCTCATGGCTGTGCCGCAGGTGGTCCTGTCTAGGTCAAGCTCAGGTTGGCGCTGTGCCCCAAGGCTGGTGGTTAATGACTGTCCCTGGCAGCCATCACATATTGCTGCTGCTGCTCTCTCTCCTGTGTGCTGTGCCACCCTTGTTTGGTGAGGTCATTATCCCTTCCTCCTTCCTGTCCTTTCCACCCATGCTTGGATGCAGATATGTGGGCCCCAACCCCTTGGCTGTGGTCCTGACATGGTTGCAGCCATTAGCTTCCACTAGCAGATCTGGTGAAGCTTAGTGGAGAAAGATAAATAGTGGTTTTGTAAGTCTTCTTTGTTGGAAGTCTTCTGGTTGGAAGACATCACACTGGCATTTGGTGTACTTAATTGTCCTTTCTTTTTGCCATTTAGCGCTTGAGGAAGCTATCAACTTAATTTTTAAATTTGATTACCTAAACAGTCATGGTTGTGGCATTCTGAGGGCAATGCTATTAATGATACTTAGCTCTTTTACATGGTGTTTTGTCTGAAGATCATATAACACCTTGTGAAGAAGTTTGAGAGTTCCTGTTCCCGAGGTGTCTCTGCTTATGGCATGGGGGTTGGAACTAGATGATCTTAAGGTCCTTTCCAACCCTAACTATTCTATGAGTCTATGATTTAGCAGATAGAGGAAAAAATACAGAGAAAGTGACTTCTCTTCCCTCTAGATGGGTTACCCAGCAGATCAGAGGCAAAGGCAGGAATAAACCTGATCTCCCTGAACTGCCAGCCCATGCTCTATCCAGAAGAATGTCTGTGCACATCACACTTGTAATTTCCTGTTACTCAGGACCACAGTGAAATTATGCAGAATCACTGACCTCTCCCAGCCATTGTGAATCAGATTGGTACATGTATACACAGTAGCTGCAATATCTTGCTATTCCCTCAAGCTGTCAACAGTAACTGTGGTTTTGGGTGCTCATTTTCCTGAATTAAATTTTGGTCACCTGATATGGAGGTCTGCTGCATCTGCAGACCTTGGTTCATTTATATCAGCTGTGATGACTCCAATTAATGACCAAGGTTGTAACACAATTATTTCAGTACTCTAGTCTGAATCCTTGTTCAACAGCTCCCATACACCATGCACTGACCCTAAGGCTTTGGAGTCTGAGAAGAGTAGCCCTCAAGAAATTGAGACTAGTTAATAGGACTCCAGACAACGAGAATTTGTTGTGTGAGAATGATGGCTTCCTTCTCGCAGGACTGGCTCTCTTCCTGGCAGAGCCTTCTTGAGATAACATTTGAGACTGAATCCCCAAGCTCTTCTCCAGTTTGTTTTGATCAGTGGGTAAGCTCCTTCTGGCTTTCTTTTCCTACACCTTCATGTAAATTAGGAGTTCTTAATTCCTATTTTAATTTGGATTAAGGGAAAACAGTAGCAGCTGTTCTCCAGTGGAAAACCTCCCAACCAACAAACAATACATTCCCCCACTGTGTTCCCAGTGGTGAAAGGCTGTGAATTTTTTAAGTTATTTGTGTCTTGCTGTGAATGAAATTCTCATGTTGCTGTTACACACATGCACACACTGAGCTTCTGCTGTAGTCGCCCTGTGAGTTCTAGGTGGTGTGACCTGCAGGCGATTAGTGTTAGGCATCAGGGGACTGTTCTGGAGCTTACACAGAATCAGTCTGCAGAAAAGTGACACTGTTACACCATCCTGGGGAGAAGAGGAGCCCTGAGCTGACCTTCACATTCCCAGATAGTCCTGTTGGCAGGTGTTGGGGGGACGTACTTGCCATCTGTCCATGAAGAAAGACAAATTACATCCTGTCTCAGAGGCTGTGACTTCTTGCCCATCAAAGGAAATACTTGTATGAGTTTGTGACAGCATTGAACAGGGATGGCCTAGGACCTCAGCTCAAAAGAGAAGCATGTGGTTGAAATTGACTCTTCAGAACTGGTGTGAGCTTTGATCTAGCAGAGAAGCCCCTGGGAAGCTTGTGGGTTCCTGAAGTGGGAAGCTCTTGGAAGGGATGTCCTAGAGGTATCAGAGAGGGCAGTAATTTTCCTAGTTTAAAGTAAACAAACTAGAAAATTCACCATGCCAAATGTCACAATCAAGTTTTGGGTTTAAAAACAAGCAAAAGGTAAGAACTGATCCAAGATACAAGAAGTCTGCTGTGGCTTGGGTGAGCTTTACCTCCTCTACTCAGGCATTACTGCATGGACCACCTTTGCCAATGAGTGGCTTAGACAACATGCCCTTTACAGACACGTTTGCAGAGGCACAGGTCATATTTCCTTCCCCCCTGTAAGAAGGAGGAGAAGGCACAGTTTGAATGATGCAGCTTCAGAGGATAAGAAAAGATGCTGATGGCAAGGCTTGATACACCATATATCACTCCAAGTACGTGGTGGGGGTTTTTTAACCCACAGCGGGCACATTTCTTACAGCATTACTGTAATGTGTCTGTGACTTCTAATAGATCAGAGTGTCAGAGAGGTTTCTGAGTTAAATATGGAATTACCTTTTCTAAATGAGAACAGCAGAGTCAAATCTCCCCAGCCCAGCGGTCCTGCAGCACGTTTTTGATGTGGCTAAATAGAAGCAGTTGATCCTGGTGGAAGGTGGCAGCTCTTTCAAATAAGACATGATTTACCTGTTTCTAGCAGTGTGGCTTGTTTCTCATTTACCTCATAGCACAATAAAAGGTGACAAAAGAACTCGCTATGCTAGCTAATTGGAGTGCGGGGGACCAAGTTCATCCTCTGTTTAGCTTCAGTGAAAACAGGAGATTTAAAGCTGGGAGGAATGTGGACCAGTACATATTTACAGCTGTGTTAGCAGATGGGCTGTTGACAGATGAGGCCCCTCAAGTCTCTGCCTGGGTGCCAGCACGTACTGCTGTGAGCATTTCAGCTGAAGCCAGTCCTAGTGTTGAGCAAGCCCTGGCTGCTTGGTGTGTTTTTCTGGAAGGGCAGTGGTCTGGAAGTCTGAGCATTGGATAGGACCAGTTCTTTCTGCCAGGGTTTGAGGGACTTGTCCTTAGGAGGCCAATGGAGATGTCTGATGAGTTGCCTGGAAGCCTGAGCAGCCTTATGTGGAGCATGGTGTAGCCCCAAAACTAGAAAACGTCCTCTGGATATCAAATCCATGATGGCCTTCACTGTGTCCTGCTGCTCCCCTTCCAGATCCTGGTGTGGAGCCATTCCAGTTGTTAATAAAGGGCCAGGACTTAATGCTTTTCCCCATATGAGCAAAAGCCATGGCTCTGATCTCTTGGTCCTTCTCTTAGACAGTGGAAAATCTCCTTTGGTGTTTTTAGGTGCTGGGAAGAAAGAAGCCTTTTCTCTCTCCCCATTTTGCCTCTCCAAACAGTTTCCAGGAATGGTTGCTCCTGCCTGTCCTGTGGCTGTTTTGCTGAGTGTGTTGCAGATGGTTTATCTGCTGCTGTGCCTCTTTGGTGCTCCATGTAGAAGTATGTTGTTAAAGTGAAATGGGGTAGGAATTAACTTTTGTGCTTCTGGTTTTCTTTCCATGAGATAAGCATGCCAAATGGGCCCTACCCTCATAAAACATCCCCACCTGGGTGCTGTGCTCTCTGCTTTTATGCTTTAGAGAAAAAAAGGTGTGATAAAGCCATCAATATTTGATGTAGGAATTCTGCTCTGCTTTGTGGGTCTTGCATCCTGGGTTGGTTTCTCCTTTACCTCATATGCTTGAGAGTTTTGGCTTAATACTGCTATCTCCACCTCCCTCAGTAAAGACAGCTGGACCATGATGCTGTTTAGGAAGGATGTGCCAGGACCAGTATAATGACTGTGCCAGAATAAATAAGCACTAAGCACTCTCTCTTCTAAGACATCAGCAATGCTGTTTTATTTTGGGGTAGGCTGTGGTTAGCTTTCATGGCACATGGTGTTGTCTCTCTGTAGTGGAGCTGGGGAGAGAGAATGTGTGAATTGGCAGTTTTTTCCCAGATGTGTCCTGTTACTGACACCATTGGAGGTGGGCAGAGCTGTGAATAATGCAAAAGCACAGTGAACGGACTATGTGTGAGCAATGACTGCTTGCATACCAGCCTGGCTCCTAGGGTTTCATCAGTTGTATCCTGCAGAGCAATACCTGAAAGCTGTGGCAGGGTCGAGCATATCAGATGCCCAGCTACAGCTGGTAGCACCGTGGAAGCATGAGGCACTGTGTGTATGCTTTATCTCAGTAGTGACCGTGGTGCTTATCATAAGGTCTTAATTTTCTATAATTAGCAACTTTTTAGCATAACTGTGTTTCTTGCTCTTTTTGTGGCCTAACAAGTGGAGCAGCGCTAGATGTGGTCTGTGGGAGTCAGAGCTGATGGCAGCTTCAGTATGTCATTAGACTTGGTGGTGGGCAGCTGGTGCTGGCTTTCCCTTGAGGTGACTTCAGAAAAAGATAGGCTTAGGGGCCTGATTATCCCACCCTTTGTATGGTACAGAGCAGCAAAAAAAAAAGGCATAACAGATGTGACATCTCTACTGGCTTGACTGTAAGCTGTAGGCAGCAGTGGTGGAGCTGAAGAGAAATGCAGGGTGATTTCCTTGGTGCACAGCCCCAGAGGAGAGGATCAAGAACAAAGGAGTTGCTGCCTTTGTGCTGGGAGAGCATGAGTAAGTGGTCAGATGGGGCTTTTTAATTCTCTGAGCTCTATGGGGAGCAATAGGTTTCATGTGTGTTCCTGTGCCATGCTTCTGGCCAGCCAGGAGCCTGAGGAGATGAGGTGCCATGATGCAGAGGAGTTTAGGGGTACCGGTCCCCAGTACACTGCTCACAGGCAGGTTGTGCGGGTACAATGGGGCAGTGGATTTTGCAAGCCTGGTGCTGCAGCTCCCTGAGAAGATCTGGTTCATGAGGCTAAACTGAATGAGTCCAGGCTAAACTGGAGAGCAAAATCCAGGGGTTGAAATAGGCCCCTGGGAGTATAGGTTTGGGTGCCCAAACGGTGGAACCATGGCCAGCCTCAGGGGAGCAAGCTGCCTTGCCCAGGATTGCTCCAGCTGTCCCTGAAGGGACCACAGTAGCTGTTCATCTCTCTGGAGTGTTTGAAGGCAGGACAAATGGATGGGCAGGCTGAAGGGATAACCTTGCTGTAATGATGGGAGCCCCTCTTTGGCCTGGCTTGGGACTATTAATGCCCTGCCTTTGGGGACTGCTTCTCGGGGCCTTTCCTAAGGAGGCTGAGGCTTCCTCGTACATCTAGCTGGCACATGATATCTCATGTGGTGCTGTATCTTCTGGCCTTGCACTGGGGATGGAGCCCATGGGATGCCAGGTGCCCTTGACGAGGGATTTCTCCCTTGTTGTGCAGGGCTGTCCCAGGCAGCAGATGAGGGAGTTTCATATTGCTGTGAGCTTACGGAGTATGCAGCAACAGCAAACTTCTGCTAAGGGTATCTCCTTTCCAATTTGGGGGGGCGAAGTGAGGGAGATGATTTATATTGTAAGTGAACTGTTGCATAGAGTGGCCTCCTGCTCCCTGGAGGGTACATCTGATAGAATTCAAGGGTATCTCTGTCTTGTTCTGGGTGGTGAGAGCTTCCTCAAACTGCTGCCCAGAATACTTGTGGGACACCCTATAATTCAATTAGAAGTACCCTCCAGGGAGCATAGAATTATATCATATCTATGAAACGTAATGACAGCCCCCTTGTATCACATGGTGAGCAACTCTCTGCTGCTGCCCAGAACCTTTCACCGGTAAAGAACTAATCTGCTTAGTGCAGATTGAGCTCTGCGGTGTACAGCACTTACCCAAATGCTTCTGAAGGGAATCCCTGCCAGTGGAATAAACCTGTTAGCAGCATGTGAGCATTGCTGCCCATGCATCCTTCTTCCTAACCCTCAGATCGCTCCATCTGGGGCTGCTTGCCTCCACTCTTGCCATCCTCTCTGAAGCTTCCTGGGAATTTTGAAGGATAGGTAGTTTTCTTTAACCCTTTAAATTTGTGGTTTTGCTCCTTGTTGGGTAGTAATAATCTGTGATACAGAGTGTGCTGAAGGGATTTAGCTCCATAATAAGTAGTGTTATCTGCTGATATCCTGTAAAATTTTAATACAAGTTAGGATGGTTTGAGGGAAAAATAATTGTAGTGCCAGTTTAAATGAAGCTGCTCTGGTGTGAACTGCAGCATCACAGCATCTGAAATGGTTTAAGGCTAGAAGTGAAGAACACCAAATTTGACCATCATGTTCATCATTGACTTCCATGGGATACTGTCATTCCAATTAACTCTCACTAATGGCATCAGCTTAAATCAGTCTGCAGAAAACCAGGGAAGGAAGATGGGGTGGGGGTCTGGAGTGACTTTGAGTACCTAAAGAAATCACAGAAGTCATCTGCTGGGAAACAGCATTAATTGCCTCATGACTGAAGAATACCCCTATCCATACAGGTCTGATGATGCACTGCTGAGACTGTTCTGCCCCCAGCCTTGCTATAGTTTAGCACCTTCAGACAGCTTTCCCAGAAGGTTTGCCCACCCACATGAATAAACCCATCTACCTGTCACAAGCAGTTGCTGTGAGTGCTGTTGCATTGCTGGCTGGCAGCCCCAAAATGTCTTTTTGCCCTCAAATACCAAAGCTCTGAATGAACTGGACACCTCTGGAATATGAGATGGAAGCAGGGAAGAGACCCTTGAGAGATGACAGAGGCAGCAGACGAGTGAAGTTTGCTCCTGCTGAGAGGCAGAAGAATATTGTGCTGACCTTGAAGGCAATGGATCTGCATCTCAGTGCAAGTCCTTGACTAGGATTTGGGGGCTGAATCACCAAGCGTGGAGCAGAGGTGTGTTCAGATGGTGTTGTCTCCTTGGGGACAATTACATGAGGAATCACTGGACAGCAGAGCCTTGGTGGGGTATGTCCAAGGCTCAAAGGTGCTTAGCTGTGAAATCCTAAGTAATTCGGAGAAAGTCAGATAGAGATGTGGTTGAAATGAGAAAAAGAAACGGAAGAGTTACTTGCTGAGAGCCTTAGTCTTCTCCCATAATGTGTGGCTGGGGCTTGGTTTCTTGCTTCAAGGCCAGTTCTTCAGCCAGGACTTCTCAGTCAGTAGGGGTGCCTTAGAGGTAGGTTGAAAATTATCTCCTAGTTCCTCCTCCACTAATTGGTAGAGAAAAAAACTTTTAGCCTTGCTGAGGCAAGCTGGGGAAAGAGGAGTTGTTTTCTGTTTCCTGCTCTTTTCCTGCTACTGTCTGTACTCTGTCCTGCCAACCCACTCCCAAAAGAGAAAAACAACCCCATAGCACTTTGGAACCTACTTCTTCCCACTACCCATTTGCAGTGAATGCTTCAGGTCATGCTGGGAAACCATCTGATCTTTTTCAGGCAGCATTGCCTTTAACTGAATATAGCTTGGAACAAAGAGAAAAGAAGCATTCTTCCCCATGCGCATCTTCTTCCATCTTGGCACCAAGGTGTCTGTAATAAGGATCCCCCACTCCAAGCAGTGCAGAAAAGTGAGAGATTTGGCATGAAAGAAGATGTTGAACCATCATGTAGAATCTGGTGGCTCTGAAACGCCATATCATTATCTAGAAGGAGACTTGGTCAAACAGTTATAGCAAGCTCTTCCTGACTGCATTACGGTTGTGTTTTCACTTCAGCTCTGGAGCAGCTTTCAGTGCTCACCTGCATTTGCAGAAGGAAGTTGATGTGTAGTAACTCCTTGGTTTTCTCTTCCCTTTTACCAGCTGGCTTGTGCTTCATTTGGCCTTAGAAACAGTGACATGTTTTCTCTGTAATAAGGTGGTGGAACAGTTGAATGCCCAAGGTTATCTGACCTCCTGTAGACAGAGCATGGAGAGTGCCTGAGGAACATTGCAGTAATATTACTTGGTTACCTCAGGCAGTTTCCCATAGGACTTAAAGGTACTTAGCGTTTATGTTCCTCCTGTGTTTGGTAGCCTGCAGTCCTGCGAGATTCTGTGGGATGGGGGGGATCTGGGTGAGGGGATGCCTGTGCTGGCCTTGTTTGAGGCTGGCGTGGTTGGAGGCAGTGTGTCTGTCCCATGAGGAAGGTTGAACCATTGTTGGGGAGCATGCAGTGAGTGAGGGGTGAGCACCTGGGCACTGAGCGTCCTTCAGTGCTGCAAGATTGTGTAATGCTCAGTTGAAAGTGCAGGCTCCGAAGAGCAGGGTGGTCAGCACAGCTGGGATGCAGGGACTCAAAATGGATGCTTTCCTTCAGCAAGAGCACAGCTGCTGCAGAAATCACATTCTGCCTCCAACAAGGCTGCTGAGTAGCACCAGGCACCAGGGACAAAGCATCTCCGGGGTGGCCTGTCCAGAGTCGCCTCTGAGATGCTTCAGTTGCTATGCCCAGATGCAGCACACTGATCCTCTTTGGGAACAGAGGTAGGTTGGTGTCTTTATGTTATGCTGTGGCACTGCTGCTCCCACCACCCTGGGCTTCCACAGCCCTGTTCAAGGAGCTGGCTTGGATCTGAATGTCAGCTATTGCTGCAAGGCTTCTGCAAGGATCTGGTGTCTTGCCAGTGCCCTGCATTTAAAGCATCAACCTCTTGCTAGTCCCTTAGCAGCTGCAGAAATACTGATCTGCTTTCACCTGTCTGCCACAACTGGGCACACCATTCCCTTCCCTCTCTCACATCACATATGCTGTAGATAAGAGGTGGTGCCACTGACTTCTCCGCTCATGCTGTCCATGCTGTCTCCAGTAAGGACCTGCTCCCAGACCCTTGTGAGCTCCTCTGTGAATTGTGGTGTGAAGACCCATTCATAAAGGTGGCAGGGTCTCGCTCACAATCTGCTTGTTAGCTGATGTCCGGATATGTGACATGGGCATGTGCACATCTCAACTTGTGCAATAAGCCCTTACTCACCCAAGCTTCTTTCCAGAGACCATTAGGGTCCCTTAGCAACTTTAAATTGCTTTTAGCCTTGACCATCCTGAGAACCTACAAGGAAAAGCTTTTTTATACAGCAAAGGACACCCAAGTTGAAGTGGATATATGTTAGCTTGTGCTATTTGTATGTTCAGGAAGGTGACTGGGAACAGTCAGCATGAGTTTACTGCAGCAGGTCATGCCTGACTAACCCAATTGCTTTCTGTGATGATGCTTAAGTTGGTGGTCATGAGAAGCAGTGGGTGTCATTTACCTTGGCTTTTGTTTTTATGTGTTCTCCCGTATCATCATTATAGCCAGACTGGTCCCTTAGTCAGTGGCTACAAGGAGGATTAAAAGCCTGTCAGGCTGAAAAGGTAATGGTCAGTGCTTTGAGGTTTAATGGGTAGCCAATTCCTAATCACAGCCTTGAGGAGTCAGCATAACACCTGAACAGTTCAGTATCTTTGTCCACACCAGGAATGACAGGGTGACATGCAGCTATGTCCAATGAGCCCGTGGTGACCATGGTCCGAGGAGAGGGTTGGTACACTGGAGTGTAAGTTGCTGGCCTGTGGGGCCTTGTTAGAAGTAGAAGGTGGCCAACAGGGGCTTTGGGAAGCTGGACAAGAAAAATGCATGTCTGGTTCCTGGGCCAGGGTCATTGCTGCCCTAGTGCAGGCTGGAGCCAGCTGGCTTGGAGCAGCTCTGCAGGGAAGGAGCTGTGCTGCAGGGAAAAACGGCTCAGTTTGTGCAGTGTCCACCAAATCAGGTCTGAATCAGTGCATTGATTTATCAGCAATGTATAATTAACCAGCAATCAGCGAACTCTATAAGGAGGATCAATGTCAGCAACATGGTGGAGAAAACAAGTGCTGGACACATACGTGATGCTGATGTTCAGCTACAAATTTCTAAGCATCCTTCTGCAACAGATCCCAAGAAGCTATGCTCACACACACAATTATGTGCCCCTGTGGTGCCCCTTTCTCAATGGCTGTTGCTGTCTAGCATGGCCTTGTGGACTATGTGATTAGTAGCATAGCACATCTTGAATGTTAGCCCAATAAGTCACTGCTACTGACTTAGGAATTTGCAAGCAGTGGCAGAGGTTTATTCTCTGTAAAAGATCTAACTGGCTTTGGCCCTGACTGGTATGTCGAAGGTCTTCCAGGGCTACCCACCTTCTCCCCTGCTCCAGAAAAGGTCCAGGCAAACTTGGTGAGGTAGGATTTTCCACCCAATGTCCATTTTCTGCTATTTTCCTATCTAAAACAGGCAAGTGTTCTTAGATGCTGATCAGCCAAGGTGTTGGTTACTGAATGCATAGCAGAGCTCCTGGGGGGGACAAAGACCTGTGGTAGCAGCTTGTGTCCCACTTTTGCAAGTGTCCTCCTTGCTGAACCCCTGGGTAGTGTTAGAGGGTGTCTCTTTGCATGATAACTATGTGTGACGTGTACTCACCGTGTGTTGTTTCCCTCTGCACACCTTTACACAGCTGTTATTGGCTGCTGGAAATGGCTGAAGACATGCAGCAACATGCTCTCCTGGTCATCTGTTGCTTTGACCTTTAAGCAGTACTTGTGAATGTTAATAGTCTGGCGCAAACTGAGGTTGTGGGGCAGGAGAAAGCACCCCTGGCATATGCCACTGTGTGATGCTGTGGCTGGAGCCCTAACAGTGGTGACCCCAGAGCAGGTTTCTCTTCAAGACATCAGCGTTGTAGCAGATTTGTCAGAGATTTGTCAGAAATGGAGAAAAAGCAGGAGAAATGTTCCAGAACTAAGTTAAAAAAAAAAAAAAAAAAAAAAAAAAAAAAAAAAAAAAAAAAAAAAAAAAAAAAAAAAAAAAAAAAAAAAAAAAAAAAAAAAAAAAAAAAAAAAAGAAAAGTGTTACTGATAAGGAAGGGAAGGGCACCATCTTTTCGAGATCTCTGATATGTATTTCATGTGGAGTAGCAGAACAGCCAGCCTGGCTGTCTTTCAACCCTGATGTCTGATTTCGTCTTCTTTTTTTCTGTTAACATTCAATTTTAAATAGAGTAGTCCTCTGAGGGCCTGAGCTCAAGCCTCTTACATGTGATAAAGACTCACAGAGAACAGAGAGAGGGGGTTGTGTTAAATATCTCTTTACTGGAATTTGCTGTTTCATTGGCAAAGTTGCTTCCACATCATTAGGACTTTATCAGTTGGAAGAGCAGAAGCCATGCAGTCATGGCAATTTATTTAAAACTTCCCTTCTCAGGCAGCCCAGGTGTCTCCAGATGGCCATGTGCCATGGGGACATGTCAGCAAATAGCCATGAAATTGGGCTGTTTACACGAGATTTTAACCAAGGTCTGCCAGGACTGGAGTGAAAGTAAGCACTGAAATATTTAAGTCCCCTATGGAGTGGAAGGACTTTCTTTTCCTTGCTGAGAGGGTGTGGAGATTTTACACGCTCAGAAGAGTGTGAAATATTCTTTGAGAACCTCTGGTTTTGGTGGCGCTTCTTTGAAAAATGGGATAAAGGAGCAGTTCAGACCCATTTTGGTTGTATGACATTTTTGTTTCTTTCAGTGACATGGAGGGACAATAGGAAGCAATGAGAAGATGCAGTAAATAATCATCCTTACTGTAAGGGGCCTTTCCTGCAATTTTTTTCTGCTTTCACTGGGTTTTAGTGGAAGCAGGAATTTGGCTCTTCTGTTGCCTTTTTTGGCCTGGATAGAGATTGGGACATTTTCTCTCAAGGCAGCTATGGCTACCATTCTTCAGTCATTGGAGGGGTTAAATCTCAGTGATCAGGGTTAGAAGTGTGACACAGGAGATTAGATCTCAAATTCCTTTTTGCTGGTGCACTGATAACAGGATCTTATCAGCCTGCCACTCTTATTTGATTACTAACACTTGCTACTGCAGAAACTGAGAGGGAGAGATGTGAAGTGGTTATTGATTGGCAATCAATAGGGACTGAGGTGCTTTCATCAGCCGCAGGGAAGGTGGCAAATTCACCTGCTAATTGCAGCCTGCAAATCCCAGAGGAGATGCTCTGGGTACTGGGTATTGGCATGGCAGCATGTTTTGTGGTCAGACTGCTGCTATAAGAGATCAGTCTTGAAATTAGTGCTTTTGGCACTGTCCCTGTGTAAGCTGTGCCATCCAGTGACAGAGCCACCCACGCTCCAGCCTAAGGTTAGCAGCATTGACTGAATTAATCAAATATGCTCTGGGAGGATGGAGAACAACTGGATATTGTACAAAGGGGCTGACTGTGCTCACTGTTGGAATACTGATTCTTTGTTAAACAATAGGGGCTTGTGCAGTTGGGAATAGGACCAAGTCTCCATTTTTCTTGAAAGAAGCCAGATAGAGTTTCATATTCTTTTCTCTCTTTTTGTGTATACTCCTATATGCATCTTTTATCTCCTCTCCTTTTGTAGCTCTCCTTCATTTCTCTCCAAGTGCACCTCACTTCATGTGCTTTAAAAGTCCTCGGAGAAAGGAGCCGGGGTTGGCAAATAAGGCAATTATAAGAAAAGCTGAGGAACGTAATACATAATGCTGGTGTCACCTCCAGTGAGTTTTAAGAGATTAGAAAGGGCAGTCTCACTCACAGCCCTCTGTGTTCAGCATGCTGTAGTGGATACAGACCAAAGCGCAGATGGTCCCTAAGTTTCTGGTGGCTGGGAAGTGGAATCCAGAGGAGAGACCATTGTGTTGCCTTCTGCTCTCCAATTAGGCTTGATGCTGGGCATGGCAAAGGTACTTCCTGCCATCACTAGTTATCTGTGCAGAGCATGGAGTGCCGCACCCTGACGCAGGACCATTAGTGGCAAACTGGGACATCGCTGGGCCTAGCTAAGTAGTGTTTAATGTTCAGTATGTGTAAGCAGGACAGACATTTGATGGTACTTTTGGCATCAGGCAGGGAACATGGCTTTGTTCTGCACTACTGGTTGCTGAACTGTGTTCAATGAGAACTGAATGAAGCAGAGACTTCAGACAAAGCTAAGTTTCTAATATAGATATTCATGAACACCATGTGTTGCAGCCATTCCTGCTTTGCTTCTCCTTAGGCTTCCTTTCCATTCTTAGGATGACTTTTTTTCTGTAGTAAACCACATTGAGTGAGTGTGGCTATGCTGTGCCCCAAGAACCCATGCCTGTGCAGGCTGCCTGAAGTGGGAGCTGGGGCAGGATGCTTTCTAAGGGGTCTGTAGGGGTGCACCTCTGTCCTTCCTGAGCACGGCTGCCTGGGATGAGCACGTAGCACATCAAAGGGAGGGTACTGTTGCACAAAACCCTTCCCTGGGAAGGAGAACCACCTTTCTTCTCTTGCATTCTCAATTTAAACCCAAGCGGGTCTATTTTAAAAATTCTCGTTAAGAGAATGCTCCATTTGCATGATTAAGTCCTAGAAGTCAATAATGCCAAGAGGAACATTAATTCTGCCCCCAGTGTTTATAGTTATAAAATGATATTTAATTACACAATTACAAACTATTTATCTAATAATCAAATGTACTCTCAGTGTCTTCTACATGCAGAGCTTCATACGTGAATTGTCACACTTTTGCCATCTGCTGTACTCTCACCAGCTTAATTATCCTGATTCTGACATGTGCAGCTGAATTGACCTATCCCTAGTACTCTTCTAATTCTTACTGAGCCACTGGTATGTATTGGAAGATGCTCCCTTTGCATTAAAAGTTACACTGGTGCATTCCGGGCAAAATGAAATAAGTAGTTTATCCTTCATACAGGGGTTGTCAGACCTTCTCAGTTTTGGCACCTTCAAAATATTGTTGGGATGTATGTAAGCCCCTTTAGAAACATTTGACTTTGTTTTATACTGTATAGCAATCTTGCTTTTCGTAGTAACCTTTTGTGAATCCCTCAGGAGCAGTCCGCAGTCTGCCATCAAAATGGCAGGCTGAAAGCTGCTGCTTTAAGCCTTTTAGGCAAAAATTCTCTTCCAACTCAGTGAATGTGTATTATGCCATTCATTGTCCATTAGCACTTACTTTGGAGGGTAAAATGGTGAACTTTGGAGCTATTTTAGCTGCAAAACTTAGGTGGCCTAAATATGCCTGAAGTGGTTCTCTCATTATGTGCTGTTATATTTAATTTCTAGTATGTTGTGTAAGAGCCTACTAAACTCTTATGAATGACTCTGAGGAGTTCTGTCTTTAGTACATAAAGAAATTCACTTACTAATATAATATGGCTTTGTGGTATTTAAATAATGAGATGTGGTTATGTTGTTGATGTCTGCTTTGTGCATGAAGGGAAAGAATCTCTGTCATGCATCTCTGTCATGCCATGGGACAAAATTAATTCTGCCATCATAGTGTTCTTGATATTGTCCCTTAATTTGCTTGTTGTAGTAGACATGCCTGAATGCTGCTGAGCTAAGGCTGCAGTCTCAAGCATCACTTTCTGTGGCAAAACCAAACCACGATTTTTAGTGGGGATCTTTTTTTTTGAATGGATGAGTGCAGACATCTGTCTTTCTCTTGATTTATTATTGCAATCAAGAAACAAGCAACAATCCAAATGATAGTGACAGGATGGCATCTAGAAATGTTCTGTGCTGACCAGAAGTGGTGGGGTACAGCATGACTGCAGTGGCTAACAGCTATTTAAGCACCCCATAGCTGTAGCAATAGCAACAGCAGGTTTGGAGAGTCTGAGTCCAGGCTATGGCCATGCTGCAATCCAGAGTTTGTGATGGCTCTTGTCTCTGCTCCAATGATGGACATGAAGTTTCTGGTAGTTGTTACAATACCTTGTTCTTGGAGAGGAAGATATGCCTAGAAACTGTGGAAAACTTGGAACAGAACTGGAGTACGGTGCCACTGGTGTCTAGGTTGGTGGTTGTGCACTGAGCAAGGTCTCAAGTCTCTCAAAACCAGGCTGGAGTTGTAGTTTCATTGACTGAAGGTTTGTCTGCAAAGGATAGTTGAGTCTGTTAAATTCTTCTGTGGATGAGCTCATTCTTGGGACCTTACTTTAGTCTAATTGCTTTTACAAGAAGATTAAGCTTAACTGAACTTCAGAGCATGAGTGTCCACACAGGACTTCCTCATACCTTAACTTCCCATTCCTAATTAATTCAGCTTAATTTTCTGGAGCATCCCCAGGCAGACAAGCCCTTTCCAGTGTTGGACTGCAGTTTTCCTACACGATGGCTGAAGGACATCTTTCATCCTGCTAAACCTAGAAGATGAGGGGATCAGACAGGCTGTGGTAGGTCTGCAGTCCTCAAAGAAATGCCACTGTCAAATGCCATTTGAACCATCATCTGGGACTGTACCTTCATACTGGGGCACCCAGGATTGCCCCCAAACTCTGGCAACTATGCAGCAGTTCAGCAGTGCTATCAGTGCCCAGCAGGGCACCCAGTACAGCTTGGATTTCAGCCTGACATGTGTCTGTTGTGCTGTGCTCCCAGCAGCTGCTAGGGTGAAGTCCACCTTTGCTGGCAAAACCAAAAATCACACCTTTATTATGGGTCAGTTCACCATAACTGAGTAGGCCAGGATTAGATTAGATATAACTTCTGCTGGTTTGTTGTTTTTTTTCCCCAGTAGTGAGTATCTTTTCCCATTTTGGCTGTACTTAACAGCTGTATACTATACAGCTTTAAGGGGAATAGTTAGGAAGTCTTTCCTCAGTTTCTAGCAGTCCTTGTGGCAAAGCAGCGGTGAAGGAGTGTTTGAGGGGTGCCTAATCCAGCCTAGCACCAAGGTTCTTGGTTTAGCATCAACTGGCTAGAATTTGTGAGCTGGGAGTTCTCACAGGACAGCTGGGTCAGCTGCAAGCAGGAAGATCTGTTTAAATCTATTGCTGAAATGCCTGTGCCTACTGTTGACCTGCCTGGGTGGTTCTCTCTTCCAACTATTGCCTTATAGCACTTAATAGTGGGGGAGCTGGCTTTTTATCTCAGACCTGCCTCTGGTTTGCTGTGCAGCTGTGGGGAAACTGCATCACTGCCATGTGCCTCAGTTTCTCTACATGCAGAATGGGAATAATGTAGCAGCCATTGGTAACTGTCTTGCCCTGGGTCTTGTCCTCAGTCAATTCTTGCACCTCTCTGTTCTAGGGAGGCTGAGGACTGAGCATCTCTACCCTGACAAGGTACATGTAAGAAGGGTCAGAGTGATTTTTAGGAGGATGGAACTGAGACAGAAGAGACAGCTGCCTTAGCAGCCTGCCCAGCTGCAGATGGGGGTGAAGCTGAAGGCATCTGTCCTGCATTGGGTGCTAGCATGGCAGGGGACTGGCTTCAGTGGAGCTCCATGCAGGATCAGATCCTTACAAATATGTAGCAGCGTGAGCTGAGATCAGGGGAATGCAGAATCCAAAACTCATGTAAGGCAGGCATCTTCAGTGTTGTGGTCCACAAAGAACTTAGAAGCTCATCCTTCTGGGGACCAAACAGGTTTTTCAAGTACATTCATCAAACTATACATTAGCTCACAGCTTAGCATCTTTCAGTAGTAATGCAGAAAACTATCACTTGGCATTGGGCTGAATTGAGTGAAATCACCTGCTGCATTACACCCATGGGTCTAATGTATTTATTTGTATGTTAAGCATAGAAGAACATTTTCTTTTAGATGGAAGGAAAGATCTTTTAAATTTTACTTTCATGGTATTGCCAGCTTAGCAATCTCAATACCGTATTACTTAAAGAAACAAGTGTTTGAACAACTATCTGAATGTTAGAATCATAGAATCATAGAATAGTCAGGGTTGGAAAGGACCTCAAGATGATCAAGTTCCACTCCCCCTGCCATAAGCAGGGACACCTCACACTAAACCATGTCACCCAAGGCTTCGTTCATCCTGGCCTTAAACACCACCAGGGATGGACACTCGCAACTTCCATGGGCAACCCATTCCAGGGCCTCACCACCCTAACAGGAAAGAATTTCTTCCTTATATCCAATCTAAACCTCCCCTGTTTAAGTTTGAACCCATTACCCCTTGTCCTGTCACTACTGTCCCTAATGAAGAGCCCCTCCCCAGCATCCCTATAGGCCCCTGTCATGGTTTAAACACAGCCACACAGCTCGATCACTCACTCAACCCTCCCCCCCCCTTTTCTGCCCTCCCCTCCTTCCTCCCCGCTCCCGGAGGGATGGGGGAGGAGAACTGAAGGGATGCAACTCCCACGGGTTGAGATAACAACAATCCAGTCACTAAGGTATAACACAAATCACTATTGCTATCACCAATAATAATAATAAGGAAAACAAGGGAAGAAGGTTCAATACCACCCGCTGAAAACGAGCCCGACCAGGAAGTTCCCTCTCCTACCGGGTAACTCCCAGTTACCTCCTGGGTATGACGTGCTATGGTATGGAATACCTCCTTGGTCAGTTTGGGTCCTGTCCCTCCTTTCTCCCACCCCCCCCTCCTCCCCGGCAGAGCATGAGGCTCACAAAGTCCTTGGTCAGGGTAAACATTGCTTAGCAACAACCAAAAACATCGGCCTTATCAGCCTTGTTCCCAGGTTAAGTCAAAACACAGCTACTAAGGAGAAGAAAAACTGACTGCAACTGCTGAACCCAGGACAGCCCCCTTCAGATACTGGAAGGCTTCTATGAGGTCTCCATTCATCCTTCTCTTCCCCAGGCTGAACAGCCCCAACTTTCTCAGCCTGTCTTCATATGGGAGATGCTCCAGTCCCCGATCATCCTCATGGCCCTCCTCTGGACTTGTTCCAACAGTTCCATGTCCTTTTTATGTTGAGGACACTAGAACTGCACACAATACTCCAGGTGAGGTCTCATGAGAGCAGAGTAGA
Source organism: Agapornis roseicollis (assembly GCA_002631895.1). Lineage (NCBI taxonomy): Eukaryota > Metazoa > Chordata > Aves > Psittaciformes > Psittacidae > Agapornis > Agapornis roseicollis. The sequence continues at coordinate 119,781 of NDXB01000996.1, forward strand.
GGGGCAGGATCACCTCCTTGGACCTGCTGGTCATGCTCCTTTTGATGCAGCCCAGGATACGGTTGCTTTCTGGGCTGCAAGCGCACACTGCAGTCAGCTCATGTTCATGTTCTCATCGACCACCACCACCCAAGTCCTTCTCTGCAGGCCTGCTCTGAATCTCTTCTCTGCCCAACCTGTAGCTGAGCCTGGGATTGCTCCGACCCAGGTGTAGGACCTTGCACTTGGCATGGTTCAACTTCATGAGGTTGGCATCAGCCCACCTCAAAAGCGTGTCAAGGTCCCTCTGGATGGCATTCCTTCCCTCCAGCGGATCCACCCAACCACACAGCTTGGTGTCATCGGCAAACTTGCTGAGGGCGCACTCAATCCCACTGTCCATGTCAGTGACAAAGATGTGGAACAAGATCGGTCCCAACACCGATCCCTGAGGGACACCACTCGTCACTGGCCTTCAGCCGGACACTGAGCCATGGACCACAACTCTTTGCGTGTGGCCATCCAGCCAGTTCTTTATCCACTGAGTGCTCCACCTATCAAATTGATGTCTCTCCAATTTAGAGACAAGGATGTTGTGTGGGACAGTGTTGAACGCTTTGCACAAGTCCAGGTAGATGACATCAACTGCTCTACCCCTGTCCATCAGTTCTGTAGCCCCATCGTAGAAGGCCACCAAATTGGTCAGGCAGGATTTCCCCCTAGTGAAGCCATGCTGGCTGCTACCAAGCACCTCGTTGTTTTTCATGTGCCTTAGGTTGCCTTCCAGGAGAATCTGTTCCAAGATTTTGCCAGGCACAGAGGTGAGACTGACTGCTCTGTAATTCCCTGGGTCATCCATTTTCCCCTTCTTGAAAATGGGGNTGACAAGTGGTGTCCCTCAGGGATGGGTGTTGGGACCAGTCTTGTTCAACATCTTTGTCGCTGACATGGACAGTGGGATTGAGTGCACCCTCAGCAAGTTTGCTGGTGACACCAAGGTGTGTGGTTGGGTGGATACGCTGGAGGGAGGGAATGCCATCCAGAGGGACCTTGACATGCTTGTGAGGTGGGCTGATGCCAGCCTCATGAAGTTTAACCATGCCAAATGCAAGGTCTTACAGCTGGGTCGGAGCAATCCCAGTCACAGCCACAGGTTGGGCAGAAAAGAGATTGAGAGCAGCCCTGCAGAGAAGGACTTGGGGGTGGTGGTCGGTGAGAAACTGAACATGAGCCGACTGCAGTGTGCGCTTGCAGCCCAGAAAGCAACTGATCCTGGGCTGCATCCAAAGGAGCATGAGCAGCAGGTCAAAGGAGGTGATCCTGCCCCTCTACTCTGCTCTCGTCAGACCTCACCTGGAGTATTGTGTGCAGTTCTGGTGTCCTCAACATAAAAAAGACATGGAGCTGTTGGAACAAGTCCAGAGGAGGGCCACGAGGATGATCAGGGGACTGGAGCATCTCCCATATGAAGACAGGCTGAGAGAGTTGGGGTTGTTCAGCCTGGGGAAGAGAAGGCTGCGTGGAGACCTCCTAGCAGCCTTCCAGTATCTGAATGGGGCCTATAGGGATGCTGGGGAGGGACTCTTCATTAGGGACTGTAGTGACAGGAGAAGGGGTAAGGGGTTCAAACTTAAAGAGGAGAGGTTTAGATTGGATCTAAGGAAGAAATTCTTTCCTATTAGGGTGCTGAGGCATTGGAGTGGATTGCCCAAGGAAGCTGTGCTCAAGGCCAGGTTGGACAGAGCATTTGGGTGATATTGTTTAGTGTGAGGTGTCCCTGCTTATGGCAGGGGGGTTGGAATTAGATGATCTTGCGGTCCTTTCCAACCCTAACTATTCTATGATTGTATGATTCTAGAAAATTATTAAGATAGCAAAGATAATCTAGTTAAGATAGACAAACTAATCTTTCTCATCCCCACTGTGGAAATTTCAACATTAACATGAAATTCGAGGCACAGAACCTTCCACATGTGTCTGCTCTGGTCTGAAATCCCAAATGTGGGGGCCAAGGTGTTCAAAATTAGGTGACCACCAAAATTTTATGCCACTTGAAGCCAGGTAGACCCACACACACACAGGTGCAAACAGCTGGGAAGTTGGTCCACATTTATCAGGAGACTCTGGAGGTGTGGAGGGAGGGAGGACCTCCAGAGTAAGAAAAAACCCTACCCTTGACATCCAGCCTTCACCAACAGTGCAGATGACCAGGGCAGGTTCAGTTTTTCCACATATTGTGCTGACATATTTCTCCAGCACTACGTTCACTTTAGAAACAAATTTGTTTTTACAGGCCTGTCATTGAAAGGAATACATAAAAAAGCTATTTTAAGCACCTGATAAGAGCTCCATGGAAAACATGGGATTCAAAGGGAGTGGAGCTTACTGACAAGCAGCTTCTGCAAGCCAAAGATTTTCTGCAATGCAGAGTAGGGAAGGAGCAACAGCTCAGACCATAGACATTCCTAAATTTACTTTGGCACAGGTTGTCCTTTCAGCATCCTTCCTTTTCCTGGGCTGTACAGAATACCAGGAGGTAGATAGGAAGTGTGGTTAGGGAAATGGGAACCAAAGTCCTTCACATCCGTTGCAGCCCAAAGATGAACAAACATCCTCCATTCAAATATTCAAGTCTTTCTCTGTTCTGGCTTTTGACATGGGTTTTATCAGGTAGCAGCCCCATTCATTTTAACACAAAACATAACATCGCTCAACTTGGTTTTATTGCTCAGCTTGTTTTAATGTTATTTTGACTAATGCTTTTGATAAGCCTTAAAAATACAGAAAATCACACTAGAATGATGACAGGGCCCATTGCCCCGACTAGCATGGTATCAGACACTGCTAAAAACCACAGTGTTTCCTTACATTTATAAACCCTGGAATAAATGTAAGTTCTAATAAGCATGCACAATTTCTATAGTTGCGTTGGTTTCCTTCAGCTAATTAATCTGCTTTATTAGTAATAAATACGTACACAAGATCCCAGGCAGAAATGTATTCTGTTTAATTAAAAATATTCTCAATATTGTACAAGTCAGCTTCCACAACAGTTGTAATTCTGGGTTTACAGTAATGTTTCAATACTCTTCAATGAAGTAATGTTGAATTTTTTGCTAGTGGCAAGTATTTAAAGTGTTTATTAAAATATACTGTTCTTACAAACAAGCAGATCTCAGATAATTGTGATCCATGCTTTTGTTTCACAGTGCTCTTCCAGATAAATTTGCAGGTAGAAGTAAAGAGTAGAACTCAACTGAACAAAACATTCAGCTGCCATAGTGATGAAAGCAGCAGGAACAGAAGGCAATAAAAAGAGTTTTGGTACACGAGAAAGCTTGCATCCAGAGATAAACAAGAACAAGCACCTGACAACATGGAGACAACCAAGTAGCTTAATCCAGCACATTGAAACAGACTTACTGGTTTTTTTCAGTCATGTCATCATACTGACAAGTGCTTCTAGGAAGAAAGATTGTAGAAAAAGATGGCTGTGAAAAGCCAAAATAAATTCAAATCCTACCAGAGATTTCAGAGTTGCTAGAGAAGGGTCCATGCCCTATAGAAGAACTTCTGTATGAAAAACAAAATTTGAAAACCATCAGTTAATAATCATAATTAATTAATATAGGGATTTTTTTCTGGTTTAAATGACCCAAACAAACCCCCCAAAAAAACCAACCAACCAAACGAACAAAAAAGGAAAACCACCAAATCTCAAAATGTTTTATCCTATCTCTTTTTTGGCATAAATTTTTAAAAATTTTAGGGAAATTTCAGAAATGTCCAAAACATTTACTTTGAAATTCTTTTACTTTCATCTAGGTATGGCCTTTGATTTCAAGGTTATTTTTTGAAATGGTTTGTGTGTCATGATGCAATTCAGAATAATATTTAAAAGATCTGAACAATTTTCTGCAACAGTGCATCCCTAGAGAATTTCAAGATGCCTTGATTAGTTTTTTCCTGAACCAAAATGAAATCAGATTTACCAAAAATAAAAACTGAGTGTACATTGTTACTGAAAAAAAAAAAAAAAAAAAAAACCCAAAAAAAAAAACAAAAAAACCTACAA
>NDXB01000998.1:0-21226 GCA_002631895.1 Agapornis roseicollis
AGTGCCCCACCTATCAAATTGATGTCTCTCCAATTTAGAGACAAGGATGTCGTGTGGGACAGCATTGAATACTTTGCACAAGTCCAGGTAGATGACGTCAACTGCTCTACCCCTGTCCAGCAGCTCCGTAGCCCCATCAGAGAAGGCCACCAAATGGTCAGGCAGGATTTCCCCTTAGTGAAGCCATGCTGGCTGTCACCAAACAGCTTTGTGCCTAAGGGACTTCCCAGCAGACTCCTACAGGTGCTCATTCACAGAACAGGCAAATCACAAGTTTTGCGATAGTATCAGCGTGAGTCAATATGGAACAGCAGAAAACACAATAGCAGCATCACCATTCCAACAGCAAGATATTCACCATGCGCATTCATGCCTTCTGATGGGGGAAATAGGAGTCAAAGAAAGATTACTCAACTATCCCTACCATCTGATGATGAGTCAGGATTACAAGAATGTCCTGTTGGCTCAAAGTCATCATCTTCAATCACTGCAAATACTCATTCCTACCAGACATGACAACATAGAATATCCACTTTCTAATTAGAGCTCTGAGGTCCAAAACTTTTTCTTCTGTATAAAGCCAACTGCTACATAGAAGACACACATGTCTTTGTGAAAGAAATTTTGTTGTTGTATAACAGTCACAAAGACTTAAATAAGGCACTTACCAACCACCATCAGTGTGAATTCAAAGCCCTTCTTCACGGATTTCCTGTGAACCTGGTTGGGCAGATTTGCGAATCCCACATAACCTGCTGAGTCGGAAAACTGACAAGAGAACAAAAGTCAAGTATAAATGAGATCCCTTTCCTCCTAAAATGTTGAAAAGAGTTCAGTTGATTCTATACAATAAAGTGCAGAGGTACATAAAACACATTGAAAAACAGAATTCAACCATTTTGTTTCCTGCTATAGCAAGACAGACCTTGAAGCAGGCCCATTTAGCAAGCAACCTGATACAAATGGGAATCTGGTAAGTACCTTGGGTTACACATAAACAAAAGTCTCCCCTCAAGTAACCAATCTGCAAGCTTGCAAGGACACATTATTATTAATCTTAAACCTCAAGCATGGCTAAAAATCCCCCAGATTTTAAGCTGGAGAACAAAAATATCTGTTCAAATTCAGTACCTGCTGCTACTACCTTTTATAAAAATACATAATGCATACACTTATATGTAGAAAAACAAGAACACTGTATAGTAATGCAGAGATTACCAATATACAACCACACAGAATCTATCTTCTGCTTGTTAAGCTGTTCACCTATCTTCACAATGGTGAACTTCTAACACAAAACCAGGAAAAAGAAACATCTGAAAAACTTCTCAAAGAGACCTGGGCTATAAAAAGGGCAGTGTGCTTTACCATCTGTTATCAATTCACTGGAAAACTAATAAAAGCCTAAACAAGAAGTGCAGCCACTTGATTAGGGACCTATGAGTTAGCTGGAACCGAATTGTCTTTACAGATAAGTTTACAAGAACAGTTTTTATACCATGCTATACTTCCAGTGGGGAAGTATATGGGGAAATCACTTAAAAAGCAATAATTATTAGCTAACAATCCTTTAAAACCCATTCAGAGACATACATGAGAAATGAAGGTTTGTCAAATTAACTTTCCTTAGATAAAGGCACCATTCTATATATGAAAGCAAATACTGAATGTCCAGCAGTCATCCAAAAGCCTATTTCTAGAAACACAAGCAAGCTCTGCTTCTACTAAGCAGACCCTTTTGAGAACCACATATGAAGCAATAAGGTATCATTTATTCACTGTCTTACCACTTCAATAAAATCACGAGCATTTTCAGAAGTTCAATAGATTCTAAACAAAGTTTTAGCCACGCAGCCATCTCTTTACCTTTACTTTTTCACCTGACTGAGACATGTTTCGTCACTCCAAGGTTCAAGCACTGGAAAATAAAATCCATAGTGCAAGTCAGCTGACTTGAGGGTTACATTAATTTTAAGCTTTAATCCATCAATTGCATATAATCACATTTTATTCCAGCAGAACAAAATGTCACATACTCAAAGATTACCAGAAGAAAACCAACCCACAATCGATACAGTGGTTTATGTGAAGCTATTCAGAGGAAATATTACACAGGATTGTCAAACCCAAAATACTTCACTGAAATACCTAAAAGTTCTGAAACAGATTAATTTAAAAGTCAAAGCATTAAAATTCAGTATCCTTCAAGATCTTTCATCCTTCCTGTCTTTAAAGAAGGAAAAATATCTACCAGAAGCTAATGCTGAGTATTCATGGTACTCCTGATGTAGTTTTTTTTAAAAGTTCTAATTCTGTACTTAGCTAATAAACCCCAAAATTCAAATACTCTCTCTTCCCAACCCCCTATACTGAACAGCATGAGGAAATCTTTCTTCCTTCCATTTTTACGCTTTCCATTTTGGAATTTTATTTTTCTTAAGGATGGTTTGACATAGGTAAATGCATTGTTAGTGTTGTCCAAAACATGACATTTTAGAATCATTACCACATAAAACAATTATCCTGAGAACAAGATACCTCTGGGATTTCCAGATAAAGGTTATAACGTTATTTTCAGTCACTTCAAAGGACTATCACGGAATATGAACACTATGCCAAACACTGGCAATTGGCTAACCCACACTGGACATGAAAATTCACCCTGATCTGAAGGACTATCCAAAAGATGTGTTCTTTAGTTTCAGACACAGAACAGCTGGGGTTTGGCAAGCCCTTATCTTTTTGCTCAAGGATGTTAGCTGTGCTATAGATTAGCTATCACAGCAATAGCAAGGCCCTTTTATTTAGAGCAGCCACAGCACTGACAGGAAATACGGAAGCAGCAGAAGCACTTCACAGCTTGGTTTGTTGACAACTCAGCTCTTGGCCTGGGGAAGTGACCTATGCAGGCACCTGTGTATTCAGACAGAAATGCTTTCCTGTTGGTTAGCTGTAGTAATCCTAGCAGGATACAGTCCAGTTTCTGACACCGGCAGTCTGACAGTCAAATCCTAGCAGACACACTAAGCTTTGGACTGAAAGAAAAGCTGAAGTTAGTTGCAACTTGGAGTTTTAAAGAAAACATGTCTTCAGCGCACATGGCATTTCATTTGCCCTGAAGAAGGCATTTTAAATCCTGGCAGCTGTGCAGACACCAGCCACCCTGTAAGCAAGGAAAATTGTTTGGCTTTGTTTATTCCTCCAACTTCCCCCCATGTGCTTGCTAATGAAAGCCTAATACCATCCATTGCCTACAAAATGAGGAGGTCCTAATCATCTTCTGATTGCCTTCAGTTGGGTATTCCTCAAAACAGCTGGGGAAACATCCCTTCAGAATGGTTTTGAAAAAGCCAGTCACAGCCTCACTGAGGGATGTAACTCATTGTTCTGTCCACATCTAGAAACCTCTGTTGTCACCTTGTCTATAAAATCATAGACAAGGTGACATAGTAATATAATTGCTATGTTACAAGTAACATAATTCAAGAGTTTAGCAAAGTTCCTAAGTAGTCACTGAGTGTTAATGTAGCTTCACCTTCTTGGCCCATTTCCCACAGTAAGGCCAGATGAGAAGCCAGCCAGAGCAGCTGCTATAGTTAAACCTGAGAAGGGGGAGCAATTCAGATTCAAATACACATGGTAAATTCTCAAATGACTCCTGCTTTAAACTGACAATATAGTCACATCCATTGTAGTATTACCCAAGCTACTGGATTAAAAAGCAGAAGTGTCACAATTCTTGTCAACTGAGTACAACTCATCTGGCTTCAAAATTAGCCTGTCATCTCATAAAAAGCTAAATCTACATGAAGTTGTTCCACAAATACAACTTACAAAGCCTGTTTCCTACCAGGCAAACCACATTCACCTTGTGTCTTACTCTGACCAAAAAGTCACTGTAGCCAAAGCTGCAGACAGCTTCTCTGATTACATTGTGACTGCAGCACATGCTTAGATGTATGTGCACAGCAAGCATCCAGTTAGTTATTTCCCATTGTGTTTTGTTAAACCAGAAATACTCTAACTAAAAGTTAGCTAAGCAACAACAACAAAAAAACCCACCACCCAAATGAATGAACCCACTGTTCCACAGCACCTAAACAAGGCACTGAGGTTCAAAATGAAGCCTGTTATCCAGCCTCAACACATTTTGCAATTCATAATACTGCCCTCATGAGGTTTCCTAGAAAATTATTCCACCAACCATCTTCCCCAGACATCCGGGCCATCTTTCTGAAGCTTTACCATACTACTGCAAATCAAAACCTTAGAAGCAGCAAAATACTGGATGTTACATTGTCACATCTTTTTACAGCACCAAATAACCATAGCGCTTACAGCATTGCTTACAAGTGACAAAGTGCTAATGGACCAGACTACCCAGAGCATCAATGACTGCATAACTCCTGAATGTGTCCACATGCAGCTGAGTCAAACATTAAAATACCGTGAAGCCGAGTATCTGACAACACTCTGCACAGTCCCACATCTGGAAATTTCATTATTATGGAAAATTCATTAAAAATTAAAAACAAACAACAAAGGCAAAGCAGAGCAAGCCATCACTGTTCTGTTTGCTTTAGATTTTCAATAAACTCTTTCAATCATTATGAAATAAGCAAAGCAGCACATGCAAAATATTTCAAAGATAAAGGAATAGATAAGGTACACTTGGATTAACTTGCAAAAAGCAGTGAAACTACTTGTAACTGTGGGCCCCATTTAGCAGGTCTAGCAGAAAAAAAGGGACACTTTGCTACAGCATAGAAATGTCCAAATCAAGTTTTGAACAGTGGATAATGTAACAAAATTTCATTTTGGATCCCAAGAAATTCCTACCCTAAACAATTTGCTGTTCAGTAATCGAAGGGAACAGATTACTACTAAATTCCGTCACGATTGCATCCTGTACAAATACAGAGCCCTGGAACATGCCATCCTACCATCTTCTGCTAAGAACAGTGTTCCAGTGAAAGAGAAAGAGAGGGGAAGGAAAATGGGTCATTTCCTTTGTTCCTGCCAGGATGCAAGAAGTAAACTGCTAGGAACAGGCAGACTGGGAGCTTCTTAATAGGAACTAGCACAAAGAAAACTCTATGAAAAATGTACAAAGAGTGTTTCCATATAAGGATATTAAACAACAATTTACAAGAATGACTCCAGAATGACCTTAACAACCATCTCCACAAGCAGAGCAGAGCAGCCCCTGAGCTACCACATGGCACCCCATCTGAGATTGGGTAACTGATACTTTTGAAGGAGTACTTAAGAACCTAATAAGGAGCCACAGAAAAAGAGTAAAGGCTTAGGTAGGTTTCTAAGCACTGTAAAGAATCTCAACAACATTAGCATTCTCAAGTCACATTTTCAGACTTAAAGCAGACAGTGAAAAACACCAGGCACGTGTCAGTAAAATACTGATATTTGTGGTTTCTCACAAAAAGAACTACAAAACCCCACAAAGAAATGGCAGTCAAGTATTGAGGCACATAAATAATTCTAAAAAATAGTTATAACTTCCCCAAGTGCTTTACATACAGAGAATGAAGGGAATCATGTGAAAGTTAAAGATATCCTCACTATCTTCTGAACTGGGTTAGAGGCAGTCAAATACAAAGGAGCTCACTTTTTTTTTTTTTTTTTTTTTTTTTTTTTTTTTTTTTTTTTTTTTTTTTTTTTTTTTTTTTTTTTTGCTGGCTTATGCTATCAAAGTCATATGAAGCACCTCACCTTGCCAAACAACAGCAGAGCTGTTCTCTGTGTCAGGCTTTGTTTCCATCACAATTTCATCTCTGCACCTGAAAAACCCCTCCCAAAACTCCCAAGGAGTGTCCCTCCAGGTGGTTTAACTTTCCCCATTAGAACCAGTGTTACCAACTGAAGGAATCCTCTTCTACAGGTGAACAACTGAATACATTTCTGTATCACACTTATTTGGAAAGTAACTGTATATCACTTCCAGGACATACAAAATGTAACAGCAAATGCAACAACCCAGGACTGGCACCTGCAGGCAGACCATGCTGAGTGTATGCTGCTGCTCTGTATTTGGATTACTATTCAGAAGTTTTACAGACTTCATTCTGATAATGCATTTGAACCAGTGACACACCTTATAGATTATAAGTGGGAATGAATGCATTGCTGTTCATCAAAACTTGTAACATTTCTGTGACTTAACAGCACACGTATGCACAGCAAAGGGAGGAGAGGACCAAGCACTGAAAGAAACATGTGTGAGCGCTGCTCTTAAAAGGAAAAGGTCTAGAAAAACATACTGTGCATAAATCCAGAGCTCTAATCTTAAATAGTGTATTTAAAGGCCCATTTCAATGTTAACATACTGCTCCAGACAACTTCCTTTCCTAGTTATTCCAGTGAACAGTCAAAAAGCACAAAGGTGGCAAAGATACAGTCCACATTAACAATCAGTGTTAGTGATTATGTGCTTCCTACACAAGCAGCTTTTGACAGGATTTTCCCAGAGCTACTCTATCAGAAGAAAACACTGTGAAGCAGACTTGTTTTACAAGTCTGCAGGAACTTTTCTTAAAAAGCTAAACATATTAGCCACAATCACTTATCAGAATACAGGCAGCTCTGCCTTATACCCACAAAGCTGTGTGGATACTGGCAAAGCACAGCAAAACGTGGCAAGTTAGTGTTTTAAGTCGCTTTCATATCATGCCCGAGTCAAATGATACCACGCAGCCTCCAGCCTGCATGTAACCTATTTAAGACCTTAAAAAAGACCACAAAAAAGGTAAAACACTCTGTTGCCAACACTGGACCACGTTGCTCTGTGGACTCGTGGGTTACACTGCTCCTGCAGCATCCCCCTGGTACTCGGCCACGCTTGGTGTTGCAATTTTTAAAGCATCCGAGGAATGTCAATGGAGACAGAACTTCCTACTACATTCTCGCCCCGCATCTGCGGCTACATCCTGCCGGGCAGAGCCCAGCAGCACTAGGGCCTCTCCACATCTCCAAAGTAACGTACGTCCTGCTCTAAAACAAACTAAAGCGAGACTAAACCAGTTAAAGAACCCGATACGCTCTTCCCCTCATAATCCACTAACTCCAAAAGCCTCGTCCCGGGCAGAGGGAAGCCGAAGCCAGGCCGCTGGGCCGCATACGGAGCACTCACTACCGCTGGTGAGCTCCGGACACCGGGCCGGGTCAGAGTCCCTGCCGCTGGCCGCTCGGCAGAGCCGAGCCGGCCCGGGTTGAGCGGTGTGCAGGGAGCGGGCAGGGGCCAGAAGGAGCAGAGCGGTGTGCGGGATACCCACCCACCGGCTAGAGGGCACGACCTGGCCCCTGCCGCTTACCTGAGCCCTCAGCCGCTTCCGCCAGTGCCTGTCCTCCAGGCCGCGATCAGGATACCTCCCCCGCGCAGTCCTCCGGCATCCCACATGCCACCGCGGCCTAGCGCCTGCCTACCTTCCGCGTAACTCTATGGTAGGAGCTGCTTCCCAGGATAACAGCAAAGCGCGGCTCCGGAATGAGCGAGAGGGGGGATAGAATGTCTCCTCGTCCTGCCGGCAGCGAGGGGGCTGGTCCACGTTGCCGTGGTGACCTCCTCGCTCAGGGCCCGCCGGTCTGTCCGCCATGGGGGGCGCGGTGTGGGAGCCGGGGCACAGTGAGGGTCCGGCTGCGGGAACGGCTCAGCGGCGGTTGCTTTTCTCCCTGGACACCCCTCAGCTGACAGCTAACATGGTCGCGGTGCGATGGAACCCCGGGTCGTCAGCCGCCGTTCCCCTGTTCCCTACAGCGCTTCACGGGGGAGCGGTGCAGCTGCACCGCAGGCTGATGATGTCCATGGGGATCCTGCAGCGAAGCAGGTGTGTTCCTGCTATGGCCCTGAGTGCTCTGATCCAAAATACTGAGCGTCTCCTGGTGCTGCTGGCTTTGCAAAGTAAAAAACATGGGAGAAAGGCTCATTCGACAGAGCCACCCCTCATGGAGGTCACTGCACCCCGACTATAGCACACGATAGCCAGTGCTACAGTGGTACCAGCTGTGAAATTATATGAGTCTGTCTTCCTACCCCAATTTCACATCCCATCAGCAGCACGCTTGGACTTTTATCTGTCTTGTGCAAACAGCCTGTGTCTAGAACTACATACACGAGTTAATGTTCAAGAATGAAACACAGTCAGACCCCATTCTGCTTAAAATGCCTCTGTCTCAAATCGTTTGATTCCTATTTAAGCACCTCTGAGGTTTTAGTGATACTCCTCACAGTGGAAAACTTTTGGTAGAGTAGGTGCGATAGCCAGGGAGAGCTCTACCTTAAGCTCTGTGCTGTTTGACTGTAATGAGTAACATGTAATACAAGCCTATTTGGTTTTGAGCTGCTCATCCACATGTGAAGCAAATTTCTCTCCCAAACATCATACAAAAACCCCAATGTACTTGTTTTACCTATACCACTGCCACCTTCTCTTTCATCATAGCAGTCCCTCTGGTCAAGTGAGAGCCATCCTGGTTGGTATCATCGCTGAAAGGGTGGGTGGAATTCTCGCCAGCAAGGTCTCTGAGACTCCAGCAGACATAAACCTGCAGTGTAAATGACACCTGCAATCAGATTACAGAAGCAGATCACTTTCTCCTGGTGAAACAGTGTTACACAGCTCAAACACTCAGTACAAAGTTGCCAAGGTGTTAACAATTCAAGGAGGAATTTTCCCAGCCATTCGGGCTGCAAGAACTGTGTTCAGGAGACTTCCCAGCAATCCATCTGGACATTTTGCAAAGGGTGGTTTGTATGTGCGAGCTCACAGCAAATCTTTTGACTTAGTTTTGAATACAAAGAAGCACATTTCTGTTTTTTTTCTGTATCTCCATCCATTAAAAAAAAAAATAGGGTTGCAGCTCCCAACAGGAAAATGTGGAAGTGAAACAAATGTGGCTGCAGGCAGACTGGCATTATTTGTTAATTCACATTGTGCTCATATTATCAGCTGAGCATTGATATGATTGGAATAAGATAAAAGCCAATGAAAGGGCAACCAAGTTCCGTTTCCTAGGACAAAGTGTAAATAACAAAAGTAGTGTTACACACTACCTTCTTGGAGGAACTAAAAGGTGGCATTTCAAATTTCTTTAGAAATTAAGGTCTTATTTTAAATTATTCCCTGGACATCCATATAGGTATTTTGTACCATCACGAAAGGAACAACAGTGGCAATTTTTCTTTCACTAAATTAGAACATGGTGATGCACACAGTATTTCACACACATAAACTGTTATTTACAGTAACTGTTTGTACTTGAAGAAATTACAAGAGATTAGTGTGGACAATGCCATACTACAAACTGGCATCCTCACAGAGCCTACTGGAAGTTCCTGTTTTCCCATGATTGTCACTCCTTGCCTTTGGCAGGATTTAGTGCAATGGGTGAAACATTCTCCAGAAATGTCAAACACCACATTATTGAGGCTTACCAATGGTTTTCCCAAGTCATGGCTCAATCAGAGGGCTGACCAACTGTCACACAAAAGCTTCAGGCAAGTCACAATCATTCCAAAACAGTCCCATTGTGCCAGAAAGTAACACAAGGAAGGGCACTTTGGGTAAGTGCAAAGGTCAGGTCTCACCAGTGCCCTACCCCTGCAGTGCCCAGTAGCAGATGCTTAGGAAAAGATAAAAGAGTGTTGTGTCCGTGTATCCTCCCAGCTTCCGGCAATCTGGAGCTCAGCAGCTTCCTGAGCCAGAAGTTTTATCTTGATAGTCTTCTCTTCCATGAATTTTTCTTATTGCTTTTTGAACCCATCTCAACTTTTGACATTAAAGAGCATCCTGTGACAAGGAGTTTTACAGTGTGCTATGAACATGTACTTTTGTTACTTTTGAAAGCAGTTATGAGACTTGTTATGAAACCACAGCATGCAGCATCATCAAGCAGCTGAACTGAAACAATTTACTACATATAACTATGAAATACTGCACTGCAGAAGCCTAGAGAGAATGCATGCCCACAAAAGATGTACAGCATATTTGTTATTTCTCACACTGCTATTAGAAAAGGTGCAAATAGAAGAAATTGTTGTCATGGAGAACACTGTTCCTTCTAAACAGTTAAATAACCCAGAGATGTTAATGCAGTGAACAGCTGTCTGGCTGTGAATCACCCATTCCCATAATTATTATTTCTGAAAGAATTTTGTTTTATTCTTCCCTTGGAAGCTCAAAAGCCTTTTATAAAAGTTCCTGGTACATCTCAGTTTACATTATCAAAAGTACAATTAGAGTCCTTCCTTGAATTCAAATCTTAACTTTGTGTGGAGTCACGTCTTAGCAAGTTAGAAATACCTCATACATTCAGCAAAAAAACTCTATCTCTTTTGTTCTGATCCTTAACAGAGAAAATAGTGTGATACTGATTATAATAAAATAAATACCATCATGTAACCAAAAATTGAGTTTTGATAAAACAATCTCATGTCCCTTGCTTTGTTTTAATTAAATATAAATTTATAAAAAGGTATGTTGCTGAGACAGAATTAAACTGCCTCTTTTCAGCTATAAGATCCTTTTAACTTGATTTTCTTTTAGTTCAGTCTGTTCCTCATGTAGCTGAATATGTGGAAGTTGAGCCTAAAATTGTGTATGATAGCTGTAATGGCTGCACTGTAAGAGCAATTTATGGAGATACTGGCACACTACTGTAAGACACAGAGCACCTTGATCTCTCCCAATCTTCCCTCAAGATAAAAGTACTCAAGTCAAACAGCATATTCTTAAGCATATGCATAAACCCTTTTAACTTCCTAAGATTTGAGTTTGTGTTTGATTCAGAATATTTGTGTATGCTTTGCTAAATTACAGTATATGGGTTCAGGACCAAGCCTGAAATGTGAGAAATAAATAGTTAAGAGCTCATTGCGGGTGACATCCCCTTTTAAAGGATTACCAGAGAGAAAAGCACTTTGAACATGTGTGAATGCTGGATACAGTAATTTAAATATTCCCTGGGGTAATTTTCAGTATTTGGGTGTGCTGATAGATAGGAATTTAAGGGCAAACTTCCCATTTGCTTTTAGCATTTGGTAAACTGGTGATTTGATCAAAATACTCTACTGTGTAGTGCTTTATCTAAGGAATCACTAATGGGTGAACCATATTAACATCTCCAATTTTCTGTATTATTGCAGCCATGCTGCACTGAGAATCAGAAAGTCATGTTCCCTGAAAGCTGGTCTCACTGCTAAGCCCTTCTGACGCATGCAGGGCTGGAACTCTGCTTATGTACAAACAGGAAGCCAGTATCTGTGGATGCACCAGGATTTATTAACACAAGCTAATTTACAAGTTATTTAGTAATCCATAAGAAAATCTGGAACAGATAAGTGTTTCCCCTTGCTGGAAAAAAAACCAACCCAAAAAGCAAAAAAACAAATGCATTTTGAGTAATGTACCACAGGAAATGAAGATTACATTTGAATTACAGCAGTCTCAGAGGAACAGAAGTGGGGTTTTGCATTTACAAGCATGCACAAGTCTAGCTTTTCAAGATGCTAATTATGGCAACCAAGAAGCAATAAGAATCTAAAACTTGTCTCTGGAATAAGATGCATTTTGCATCTTTTCACCAATAACAACCATCCTTTCCTCTCACTGAAGCCAGCTTTACTTTCAAGAAGGGAATCAGAATTGACAAAACAGATGCACGCTATTCCCAAAGAAGAGGCTTGTCTCAGACTTGTCTCAGAATAGGGACAACCCTACTGAGAGTTAATCACTCTCAGAATCAGAGGAGGTGTCCCAGACCTCTCACGTATTCTCAAGAACACAGATTTCCTGGGACACTAGATAAATGCGCTATGTTTCCCATTGCTGGTCCTGAAGAGTTTTCAGTAATTTCATGGTCATATCTTTACTAATTACTTTCAACATCTGCAATGAATATTTAAAACAATGGCATTTGTCCCTGCTGACGCGTTCTTTACAAAATGACATCTGATGTGATTTCCCAACAATTAACATGGGAAAAAGATCTACCAGGATCCTGGTACACCACAATCTGTGGAAGGAGGTTAACTTTGGAAGAGGACAAAATTAAATTACAGTTCTCCTGGTAGGAAACATGACACAGAATGAACCTATAGGTATGAAACAATGTATATTTCCTATAGCTACTTCCCCTCTCTCCAGCCAAACTTCAATACATTCTCAAGAGCTCTCCACAGCATTAAGGAGGAATATTTGAAGTGACATGGCCTAACCATATATTCAGTGTGATCTCTTGGCTAATGGGATTATCAGGCTGTTTAGATGCTCATCTACAGATGGGACATTCTAAACTTTGGGAAAGGGCCATCATTCACCATATCAACTGCCCTGAAACACTGTTAATACAAGGCTGTGGCTGTCCAGTGACACCGCAGCATCCTCTCAAAAGCCAAATTCAGAAAACAAGGTGCTAAGGAGTTATATGCACAACAGCTCACCAGTGCAGCCCAGCAGGTCCGGGCAGTGGTGACTGGAAACGTTCCTGTCAGGGAGCTGCTTTAGTAAGACATGAAGATCAATTTTAACCAAGGAGAAGTTTCAGATGCTCATCCAGAAGTCTGTGTGTAGAGGAATTCAAGTAGGGAGGAACTCAGTTCTAATGATGGTTTAGCACAATTAATTTTCTCCTTATATGAGGAAAGAGCTCTGAACACCGTCTCAGTATTCTCACCATGTGTAGCCCAGCCAGAAGCCCCTGCTTCTGGCTCCTTGGCAGAGCTAGTGGGAGCTCAGTAAGAAACCCCAGGCAGAGGGTGTATGTGAAGTGCAGAGACTGACAGCGCTGGGGCAACTTGTTTGGAACAGACATGCAGCAGCAAATATATGAAGGCTGGAAGCAGATTTGTAACTTCTTTCACTGTTTTTCCAACTACATATATTTGTTTTTTTTCCTTTCTTTTATGTGAGTTATGTCACATTACCACTGAGGAGAAAGAATAGCGTGGGCTTCCATTTCTCAATTCCAAAGGGCAGCAGCAGCACTTGTACTAAAAAAGGTGTTGGATCCTACATCATTAGTGCCAGTCATAGGGCATTACTGGTTCTTCTTGCAGCATTCTGGAGTGGTTTTTAAACCATTGCTTCTCTAAGAGAGGAAGTGACATTTAAACCATTGCTTCTAAGAGAGGAAGTGACAATTTTATGTTAGCCACTTCAGCTTGTTTTCAAAAGAAATGTTCTTGGGATAAATCCTGTGGTGAAATTGTGCACACTGATTTTGAAATAACCTGTTCATTTGACAAGGACTCATTCCTACGTGTCAGTCTTCTGATATGTCATGCTGGTCTGAAGACATGTTGCCACTGCCAATATGTAGGAAATCTAAGGAAGCCTATCTTACTGTGGAAGATGGTATGTGCACTCCAGTTCCAACTTAGTCTCTTTTATTGGGAAAAACAGTTGCATTTTAAAGGATAATCCAGAAAGGAGGACTCTTCACTGAGAAAACTCGAGTTCTCTAGATAACGAAGAGTCCCTGCCTAAAACTCTGTATTTGTAAATCTCCTTGCCTTCATTTCAGCAATAATTAGAAGACAAAATCTGGCACAAAATCTATGTCTAATAGGATTCATGATTCTTAACCTCTGCTAATTCAAAAGTTATGGTAAGCTGTCTTGATATCACTGGACTTTTAATTCATCTTTTGACTCATACTCTATTTTATTCCTACAAACAATACCAGGTTTGTGCATAAGCTTGATATCAAATGCCATTTGCTGTTCTGTCTTTCAGATGCTTAACATTTTAGGGATGAGAAGCAGCAGAAGCATGTAGGCAAGGGACATTATGCAAGTTATAAACCAAGCATGCTCTGCAGACTACATTTCAGGTCTCCAAAGGCAACTCTACATTGCTACTGGGATGCTTTGTGGCTGAGCAAAACCCTAGCAAGACTGGAGGATTGGGCACAGCAGTTCTGTGCTGTCATATGGGGTTCATACGCTGGAACAAGCAATGCTGGGAAGAGCCTGGACCCCCCTTAGCAGCCCTCCCAGTAACTCTGTGCCTGGTATTTGTCTTGATTATGTCAGGAAAAGAGTGAAAACACAATCACCTCTAATCCCAAAGTCCCTCTTGCTATAGTATGGTTTCTGTGCAATTGTTCTCAGCTTGAATACCACTTCCTCCCATTTGCTCAGGCTGCAAAGTCCCCCATGTATCCCCCCAAAAAAAATAATTTAATAAATACATAGTTGGAGCAGTAATAGATATAATGACATTAAAGGTCATTTGCTAATAAATTACTTTGCTGCAAGGACATCATGCTTTGAACTTTAAGGAATCCAGAGTTTACCAGCAAAGTTTTAACTTAAAAGTAGCAATTTCTTTAATTAACATCCCAAGCAAAGCATCATGCTGATTTGTGTTTCCTTTTAAGAAATTAGAACCTTTCAATTTCTCAGAGTTTAAAACTCCTGGTGTTGTGACATTAACACCATCAGAAGCCACAATGTGCTGAAGCTGCTGGGATCCACAAGCCCTCCAGCAGCTGTGTCCGTCAAGTTACCAGTAAGTTACTAGTGCAGACCAGTGTTCACCTTGCAGCAACAAGCTCAGTAAGGGTAGTTTGTGCAACAGGCTCACTCTCAGGATCAGGGAATAGACTAATTAAAAATGGAGGTTGTTGCCAATAGCCAGGGTAAAAGTTAATATCTGGGGTAAGGGAAAGAAACAAACAGACAAAGGTGAAATACCAGGAATGGAAATGCCTCTTAAGCAGAAAGGTTCATTTACCCTGTGATTATTAAGCATGTATTTCCCCAGAGAAATAATTGCCTTGGATTAAGTGATTTGTAGGATTCAGTTGCTCGGTAACAGGTAGCAAGGGAAGGTGGGGTGAGGGCTGCAGAGGTAAAACAAGCCATGTGCTGGTCTCCCTTCTCAACCCAAAGAGCCTGGCAGCTGCAAAGGCCCCATGAGTGCCTCCAGTCTGGCACAAGAGCACACACAGGCAATTTATCAGAGGAAGCTTGGAGTTCTGTGCTCCCAAGCAAGTGGCAAGGGTGGGGCTTTCCTGTGCTTACAGGCTAAGATAACTGGCATTTCTTCCCCCCCTACTTTTTAATTGTTCTTCTGTGCTGTTTTCTATATAATCATTATTATCATCATAAATACAGATGTTATCCAGCTTCAGCTTGTGTTCTGGGTTTCTTCCTGTTCACCTCTGAGATATCTCTGTCTCTGTGGCTGGTTCTTTTGCACATTCTCCTCTCCCTGACACCAGGGACTTTTCTGAGTGATTGTAAGCAGCCTCAGTTTGACAGACTGCACAGCCCAGTCACACATTCCTCCTGGACTTGCACAATGGAATTTACAGTTTTAAATAATTGAAGTAAACTGTATGTATTTCATATACAGCTGGAAGAGGAGATAACTCCTTCTAACTCTGTTCACCAGGCTGCTTCTGTTAGGAAGGTATTTTCCATGCTAAAAATGTTTATAGCTCCTCAGGCAGAGATAATCAATGGGAGTTTTGCAGTCATCATGTCTCAGCATGTCCACACCATGACAGTCCACAAGCTGCTGGTGTTCTCCGGTTTCTTTTTTTGGGTGTCTTGTGGCTAAAGTTTGTCTTCTGATTGGGAAAACAAAAGAAGTGAAAGGCCACATCCAGTGTGCTGTGATCTTATTGTTACCAGCACTGGAGTCTTCTGCAGAAGAGTCATCAGTCAGGATGTAAGTAGGGCATTGCTCAGTGTTAACCGTTACATCAGTCACGTCCTCAGCTGTCAAAGCATGTGGTTCCTTTAACATTTGCTTACCATTTCTTGTGCTGCTTCTTCTGCTTCACAGACTTTTCCATTCATGCTGCATTCATATCAGTCTTGATATTTCCATCACAACTCTATGTATGCCATAATACATACTGTGAACTTCTGTACAACAGAGAAAACTGCTTACACAGGGGTGCGAAAGGTGTTGTTTTCAACTCAGTGATCTCTACACTAGGATACTTTGGATAACTGAATAACTAGGTTATCACTAGGACAACTGAAACCAAATCTGGTCAAGTCAGTTCAAAAGTCAGTATGAACATAACTTTCAATTTCGTATAAAACATTTGAACTTATTTTATGATAAAGTAAAGCAAACCCAGTTTAAATCAAAACAAGCTTTTCTCAGGGCATCCAGTAGAAAGCCACTGGATCTCAGCTCCTTGTGAGTGCTGTGAGGTCTGTTCTACTGCAGCTGTAACAGCAACATTTGCACCACAAACTGCATCTGCCAGCCTAGGGGACTGTAAGCTGATGTAGGCCTGGAGAGACTGAACCAAGGTTTTTGCAAGAACAAAACAGAATGACAGTGGTCCACATGGAAAGACTAGCAATTTCAATGTCTGCATGGCCTGTTAAAAAAACCTCTTGCAAGTACACTTAACTGATTGACACACCATAAAGATTTTAAATGCACCTCAGCAATTGATACAGTAAAGTGAAGTCTGAAATCTCTGTGGCAATGTATTGAAATAGAATGCCTTGCTCTTGGCTCCAATAGCAAACCAGAATTTCATGCCTGGTGTAAACTGGGAGTGCTTGTTCTTCCTGGACTGAATTAAGAATTTGTCTACTGGTGCAAATCCCATATTCAAGGATCTTCCATTTTCAAGTGGTTCCTAAGGTGTTTGGTGGTGCTTGCTTACCTGTTTGCCTGTCAGTGTGCGAGAGATAGAGATGCAAGTCGGTCAGTGTGCTTAGGCTTTTGGAAAATGATCTATTAGGCTCTGATAATCAGGACACCCATACTGCTGGATGTCTGCATTGGCAAGATCTCTTTGAACGTCTGACCGCGGACTCTATCAGTAAGTAGGAAATACCGACACGACGGCTCTGAAAGGAAGAAGCCTGAGCGACCGAAATCCAGGGCGAGATTTCTCCAGCCCCGCTTAACTGGGAGTGGGCAGCGTCCCTGCGAGCTGCCCCTGGAGCCGGGCGCCGGGGCGAGCAGAGGAGAACCCCCTAGCCCCGCGGTTTACGGGCGCGGGCGGTGCTGCCGCCCACCTCGCGAGTCCCCTCTGCGGGAAGGGCCGGGCCGGCGGTGGGCGGGCGCCCCGCGGCTCCTCATAAAGCGTTGCCCGGCGGCGGCGGAGGCGGCGAGCAGGGCTGGTTCAGCTGCCCTCCGGAGCCAGTGATACAGATCCGTCCTTTCTCCGGAGGCTTCGGTGCGGCAGCAACATGACTTCGGCGGCGCTGGAGATTTTGGGGCTGGGGCTGGGCATCCTGGGCTGGGTCGGGGTGATCCTCGCCTGCGGACTGCCCATGTGGCAGGTATCGGCCTTCATCGACGTGAACATCGTGGTGGCGCAGACCATCTGGGAAGGGCTATGGATGACCTGCGTGGTGCAGAGCACGGGGCAGATGCAATGCAAGGTGTACGACTCTATCCTGGCGCTGCGGCCCGAGCTGCAGGCTGGCCGGGCGCTCACCGTCATCGTGGGGCTGCTGGGGCTGGTGGCGCTGATGGTGACCGTAGTCGGTGCGCAGTGCACCAACTGCATCCGACCCGGCAAGGTGAAGTCCCGCATTGTGGTGGCCGGCGGGGCCATCTATATCCTCTGCGGGGTCCTGGTCCTCGTCCCGCTCTGCTGGTTCGCCAACATCGTTATCAGCGACTTCTATGACCCCACCGTGCCGTCGTCCCAGAAGCGAGAGATGGGGGCCGCTCTCTACATAGGCTGGGCGGCCACAGCCCTGCTACTCTTCGGGGGCTGCCTCATCTGCTGCTGCTCCTGCTCCCAGCGCGATGAGACCTCCTTCCCCGTAAAGTACTCGGCGCCGAGGCGGCCCACCTCCAACGGCGAGTACGACAAGAAGAACTACGTCTGAGCGGGGCTGTCCCGCTCGCCGCCCCGGCCCTGAGGGGACACGGACAGATTGCTGCGAGCCGTCCGGTGAGCTTCGGCGCTACCCTGCCTGGCGGCGCTTCTTATCGGAGACCCCCGTAAAGCGGCAGCCCTAGGCAGGGCGGCGCCCTGCTGCCCGCCGGCCCGGTGGGTCCGGCAGCTCCGCAGCTGGCAGCGCCGAGCCCGGTACTGACCACCCGCGGTGCCGGGGTTAGCCAAGCCGTTCCCGGCCGCACAGCAGAACCGGCGGCTTCCCGGCGCGGGCCGGCGTTGGGGACTCAGGAGCCCGGCCGAACCGAGGCGAAGTCTGCCGGGATACCCCGTCCTGGGTCCCGCCGCCGCACCCGGCCATTCCCTGGCATTACCGTGGGGGACTTGTGAGTACTTCGCCGCCCGCTCCCGCTGCTGGTGTCTCTCGGGGCGCCGCCAGGCCGGCGGGATTGTGCCGCCGGGAGTGCACTGCTGCAGAAGCTTCCCGTCTTCATTTTCTCTGCTGAAAACCTGCCTCTGGCTGTTCCCGCTGGGACTTTCACTGGTTAGAGGGGGATTGTTCTTGTATTTAGGTAACTAAACTAGGTATTCTGTCTAAAGCATGAGACTAACCTTGGTCTTTAATCCCGCAGGCAAGTAACTGTTTTGAGAAAGGCATTTGGTTTTCTTCAAGTTGTTTCAGTGCATTGTGTCTTTGAGACCTTTGAAAGAGGTTTCAGGTAATTGCTGTCGTTTAGTGGAGTACGAACCAGATTACACTAGGTTCTTCATCCATCGAGGTTCTTCATCTCTTCCCCCTCAACTTCTGTTCTGTTTTTACTTGAATATGAACTCGTTGCCAGAATGATTGGAGGACTAGATTCAGAGACCTAGGAGATCTTTGCATGTTCTGGCTCCAGTGGGGCATCCCTCTGCCGCCTCTCATCTGCACTACAGGAGACTGGAAACAAAAATCACCCCAGATGTTGATGGCTGGGGGCACGACCAGCTCTCATGGCCTTCTCACCAATCCCCCACTCGCTGCCGGTGTTGAACTGTGTGTTCAATTGGACCTGCACTTGCTTGGCTCTGCGCTGTAACTTTGTTAACACGTGCTTTCCATCGTTTGCCAAATGAGGCAAAGAAATTGCTAGAGAAATTTTATCAAACATCTTGATGGAGACTTTATGCAGGCTGACTGGGAGATGTGAAGTCCTGGCTCTCACAGCTCTCAGCTCCTCCATATGGCCTTTGGAACACGTGCAGGCTTGAAGGAAGATGATCTACGCAACATACCACTTATTTTCTGAGCTCAGCACCTGCTACATTTCAGCACAGCCTGGAATATTAGCACACACCTTTGCATTTTACACTGCAGACACAAGTTTTTCTGAAGGAGGAGTTAACGGGTGGTGTAATGCTCCTCCATGCAGATTACTTGTACTTCTAAACCAACAAAGAATTCTGCTACAGATCGTGGCAGCATCTGTACTGCCATAAGAAGATTCTGCCAAGAGTTAGCAAAGAAAAGTGATGTTCCTATTCCTCAGAGCACAACACTACAACCTCTTGGGTCTCTCACAGCCATGCAGCAATCAGTGCACATCTAATCTGAGAGTCAACTCCTACAACTTCCTGATAACATCAAGACTTATAGACTAATTGTAACTGTGCATTTGTGACAGATCTACATCAACTGTGTTGTTGCCTTGCTTAGCAAACCCTGGTGGTATCAATATGAACACAGACCTGAATAAGAAACTGCAGCCCTGCCCCTGCAAATTTTGATGTTGGATACGGAGGACATGATTCACCCCTTTAAATATTACTGCTTTAATTTTTAAACAGATAAGCAGCAGGGTCTGAGCCCATCAGAAAGCAATATGCCTACAACTAGTTTTGTTCTATAAAGAGGTGCAGCTCTTATATTGTCTGCATTTAAATAAAAGCTATAATATTGTTACGATGTGATATGTAGTTTTGGTACAAGAATGAAATATTCTGTATTTCATCATTGCAACTTTTTTCTTTTTTAAAGTGTAACCCTGTAAACTGTAAATGTATTTAAATGCATTTATTTAGCAAGAAATCGACCAAAGTTGGCTTGTTAAACGGTTTGGTGCCTTTATTTGTTTCATGGTTGCTTTACTTTTTGTTTTAAATGATAATGTCTAACTGTATTCGTCACCTAGCCATAGACTCCCTTGCTCAACTCTCTTGTGTCTAGCAAATGTTTCAACAGGTATTAGCCCAAATCCCAGACCTCACTCTCTTTGGTCTTAAGTTAAAGACCAAAAAAGCAATCCCCACCAACTGATATACCTGTATGTATCTGTACAGCAGAGCTTTCAGAAGTGCTGCAGGGTTTGGGCTCTGACCAAAAGGTGAAAGCACATCCCTGGCATCTAAAATGACACCAAAACTGGTGTTCTGGGGAGGAGGGAAACCCACACCTTAGAAGGGAATTTGTTTTTAAGAAGCCAAATTGCAGGAGCTGGAGCTTTGTGTCACAGCAGGGCTGGATCCTCTTAGAACCAAATCTGAAATAACTACACCACAAGACCTCTTGGAAGAAGCCAGTGCTAACTGTGGATGTACTGATAAACATAGCATCATCCTACCAAACCCAGACCTCACTGCTGATGTGACAAGGTTATGCTGAGGTCAGTGGGGCAGTTTATAACAACACCAGCAAGAAGTAGGGCTCATTTTAAAATTTTACTTGTTGCTGTGCTTTAACAAATAACTGGAGAGAACACTGTTACTGATGTCACTGGCTTCAGGGTAAAAGTCTAAGCTGGGTTTTGCTGTTTTGTTTTCTAAGAACAAAGACCTAGTCCAGAACTTTCAATACTTGGAAGTGCTCAGGATCGGGCCTGAACCTCATCCAGATGAAAAGAGAAATCTATAGCACTTGTTTACTGTTTTTATTTGTATTTATGATTTCACATAAAAATAAAACCATCTAAACCGATCCTTGAACAGGGTTACTGTTTTCTGTGAAAGGCACTGGACTGTTTGGGCTCTGGGAGATAGGGTGTGACATGGGTGCCCAAAGGGCCACCTTTACCTGGGCTACCTCTGGCAGGGGGAGAGCTGGGTCCCCTCTGAAGCAGAGGGAAGGACTGCTCCCTCTCATAGCAGCAAATATCTCAGCTCCCTACTGAAGTCTCAGACAAAAGAGCAAGTAGCAGCAGTTGGTCTTGTGATGTGAGCACATTAGGAAGTGGAGTGTGAGTCCCAACTATTTTGAGACCAGCTCTAAGCATGAAGCTTTCTAAGCTTTCAATTCCTACATGTTTGAAAGGAAACAATCTGGCTGTCGCTTGGATCAGCCCCAACCTGACCTGATACCCTCATCCTTTCTGCCACCCTTTTTTTTTTTTTTTTTAAGCCTTGA
>NDXB01000998.1:21308-58071 GCA_002631895.1 Agapornis roseicollis
CAGCCTTTCTGCCACCCGTTTTTTTTTTTTTTTGAAGCCTTGAAGCTGGGGAAAAACATTTCTGACGGATCAGAACAGAACCTGTGGAAAAGTGACTGTTAAAGGAAACCGCAGAAGCTAATAGCTAGTGAGGAAACTTGCCCGTGTTCCATGACTGCCAGGGAGGGCTTTCAAGATTTGCATGGGCTTTTTTTTTTTTTGGATTTTCAAGCTCTCCTAACGAACTGTTGCTTTAAAAATGAAGAAAAAAAAAACCATCTTCAAAGACTTCATTTTGCAGCATTCTTGCCAGCTCGGTTGAGATTAACAAAAGCTCCTTGCCACCCTCCCATTGCTATGCACATGCTGAGCTGGAAAAAGGGTGTCTGCCTGCTTGGCCTTTGTCCTGCTAAGCGAACCATTTCATAGTTATGAATTTGAAAGTAACCTGCAGTTCATACCCTGCAAATCTGGTTAGATCCTGTCTGTGCAAAGAAGGGAAATGCACCAGGCAGAGGGAAAAGGAAGCTCAATCAGTCATGTTTGCTGCAGGATGTTTAAGGAAATATTTCCTTTTCCTGCACAAAGATGTTTGTTGGGCATCTGCTCTTTGGAACATACTGAAACGCTTTACTCTTGAAGCAAGAAACTAGTGTAAATCCCATTTATAAATCTATTCCCTGATTAAACATTATGCAAGGAATTTGGTCTTTTCCTTGTCCATCTCTCTAACCAGGAATGTGGGTAAATAGTCACTTAAACCTGCTTCCTCAAACCATGACTGATCCATACATCTGTAACATCAAATGAGAACCCTGCCTGTCAAAAGCCATTCACCACATATAAGTGCCATATTCATGCATATATTCAGCTATAAATACAATATTCAGCATCAGATGATACCCACAATGCATCCTTTTTTTGTTTTGTATACTAAACCAATAATTAGTTAAGCACACATTAGAGGGCTTTTGTTTTTGTAAGTCTGCTTAGTAAGACAGCAAATATTTCTACTGTGTCAGATTAATCAGGAGATAGCAGGTGAATTCTCTTTTCAGGTCAAATACAGCATTTATTTTACCTGACGAGTGACTGTGATAGGGTAAGTCATTCCAAAAGCAGGTCCTCAAAGCGCCTCACATTTATAGTTTAAAAGTAACTAAGTTATATCATTCTTATTTTGATTAGACCTTTGTGCATGTCTCTGTGCATGTGCGTGACTGCTCCAGTCTGTTCCTTGCAGATTCTCTGTGGGATCAGGCTGTCTAGAAAAACCCTTCTTCCTACCACAATTTTCCATTATAAGAAAAGAATCATTTCAACCACTGCACCACTGATAAAACCTCCCATGGAAACAGCAAAGGCTTTACAATTGCTCAGATACACAAGCCTTGCTTCACCTTTTCTTTTTCTTAAACCCAGATTGAGATATTCTACCATGAATCACTTTAACAGTGTCCTTTGTCTATGGCAATTTGGGATTTTGTTTACAACACTGAGCTTCTCTTTCCTTCCAAAGCTTACCATGTAGCTTCAAACCAAGGACTGACAAGGAAAGGTAGCAAGGACTTAGCATAGAAGCACATGTGTCAAGTCTAAAGCATCTGCCCAGGACTCATGCCAATCTTCTCTTCCTGCTTGATTGCATCTGCACCCTGGCCACTTTGCATTCCCTGAGGCATAGCTTTGCCTCACTGTAACTGGCACCTACTGCCTGAGTTGCTGATCACCCCAAGATACGTGGGACATGGGAAGTGTGCCCAGAAACTGAAAAGGAATTGTCACAACTGATTATACATGCTATGGCCTCGATGACTTCAATGCACTGTCAAAAATATCCTCTCTGCCTCTTATTCATACGTGCACACACAGGGGGATTCATGTAGTTCTTTACAAGTTCATGCAATAAATGCAGTATTGCACATCCATATTTTGATGAATGCTTGAACTGAGTAGACAGTACAGTCTCCCTCACCAGTACAACTTAAATAAGCTCAGGATAATGAGGGAGCCTATCACATAAACTACACCACTTATAATGTGAAAATACTCATCAGTAAGAGTCTGTTTTAGGAACTACTTAGGAAAACGAATGCATCAATAAGCTTGGAAGTTAAGCAGCCTAAATATACTTAACTGATGCATTTATTGTACTACTGGCTTTAGCTTTTTTGTTTTGAGAGCAATGGGATCATGCAGCATGGGGAACTGTACATATAGCACTGATGTTCTTAAAGCAAAAGTCTTCTAGATAGATTATCTATCCAGCTGGTTTGGTTTCAATATACAGAAGGAAGAAGACCAACAGAGCTGTCAAGAAGGTACAGCACTATTAAGAGAATAGCTCCAACACTCACTACAGAACAGTACAAAAGAACTTCAACCAACTAGAAAAGCAGGCAGAAAATAAAATAAACTGCATCTTGTACTCTGATCCTCCTCAGAGCATCTTGAATGGGAAAGGCCATTCACACTGGCTAAAGCCCTGGCAGCAGCTGGCTGGCAGAGTACTCATAGCAGGTACAAGGTTTTTCTTGAAACCCAGCTGAGATGCCATTCACACAAGTTGTTATTGCTTTTGCAAAAAATGTGCTTAGTTTAGACAGGCTGAAGTGCCTCAGTGTTATTGTGTACAGCAATAGCAGAGGAATTCTTTCCTGTTAGGGTGGTGAGGCACTGGAATGGGTTGCCCAGGGAAGTTGTGAGTGCTCCATCCCTGGCAGTGTTCAAGGCCAGGTTGGAAGAAGCCTTGGGTGGCACGGTTTAGTGTGAGGTGTCCCTGCCTATGGCAGGGGGGTTGGAACTGGATGATCTTAAGGTCCTTTCCAACCCNGTTGGAAGAAGGGTGGCACGGTTTAGTGTGAGGTGTCCCTGCCTATGGCAGGGGGGTTGGAACTGGATGATCTTAAGGTCCTTTCCAACCCCAACTATTCTATGATTCTATGACCCATTCCTTGCTACATGTCAGCTCCAAGTCCAGGGAGGTTCCCTTCTGGTGGATTCTTCAGGCTGCACCAGCCAGGCTGAGAGTTTGCATGACACAGGGAGGTGCTCTGGTGTACACAAACATAACAGATGAGATGGAGCCCGATTATGTTTATTTATAGAGAGAACAAAAGTAAATGTTTAAAATAGCTGCTTTCTTTTTTTCAGGCAAACAAAAGATAACCCTTCCAAAAGTGACTCTGATCCAATGAGCAGACTGTGAACTCTGTGCCAGTTTTAACATCACTATGCATTGCTTATTGTGGCAAAGACCTGCAAGGAGTTGAGTTACATGTGTGCAAATTTTAGGTCTTATCACCTGATAGCACCAGCTACCAGGTTTGATTTATTAGATGACCAGAAGATTTTAATGCATTAAAAAATTGCACTAAATGCTAGGAGGTGCACAAAAGCAGAACCTACCACAACATTTTCAATCTGGTAGCAAAAATAGTTTGCAATGTTAAATGCATTTTGTATTTCAGCTGTGTACGTTCCTGAAGTTTCAAGCAACAAGGTTAGCTGCCAGCGGTCTGAGTGACATTCAT
Source organism: Agapornis roseicollis (assembly GCA_002631895.1). Classification (NCBI taxonomy): domain Eukaryota; kingdom Metazoa; phylum Chordata; class Aves; order Psittaciformes; family Psittacidae; genus Agapornis; species Agapornis roseicollis. Next base: position 24,821 of record NDXB01000998.1, read on the forward strand.
CCTGATCTCATACCAGGTACTATGGCAATTTATTCAACTATAAGTGGTTCTATTCCCACTCTCAAACACATTATGACCTGAATCAATTCCCCTCCGTTACACTTATATATAACTCATTAGTACTAACAGTATTTGTAATCAGAACACTTCCACAGAAGGTTATATCCTAAGAGAATTTAGGCTTGGGCACAGAAAAGATCACTCAGGAAAGAAAAATAGGCACTTCTTTACAAATGCATATGTAAAACCTCAAAATTATATGATTCAGTTTCAATACAGCCTCACATATTTGAAGGATTAGGGAAAAACACAACAATCCCAATTCTTATCAGCTCTAACAAGTGCCTAGCACAGCAGTATTCTTGTGCTATGCATATTTTTAGATTACTCTTCTAGTTATAACGTTCTGTCCTTCTGTATATCTTTTGTCAGAATTAGGATATCTGCTGCAGCAGCCTGGATAACCTTTAGCTTGAGCTACAAAACCTTTAACAGTTTCCAATTATAACAGCAATCTTTCATTCTATAATACAAATAAACCCAAGTGTTATCTCAGCACAGAAGACTCACATGAATACCCAATGATTGCAGAATGATTTCACCAACCTTTTTTCTCTACAATTTCCTGCTATTATTTAATTGGAGGTGACTGCCAAGATCCAAGCAAGAGAATACATCTCACTGTTTACATCTACTTTTATTTTTGTTATACTGTTGACATTACAAAATGTTGACATGGAAGACTGAAGCTTTAGAAATTGAACATCTACTCTGAATTCCATTGTGTTCTTGGACCCCCACATTATTTTTAAACTCTTTTATTTTCTCCTGATTTTATTGTCTTACCCAGTAGACAATTTCTACATGCCACATTACCTGCCAGTTTTAGAAAAGTCTTAACTCCCTGAGCTTATGCCATGGAAGAGAAGTTTCTATTATCCAAAAAGGTATAAGACATGTTAATAAGAATGCCTTTCCAGATATACAGAAATAATTTCCTCATAAATACAATCTTCATCTACTGTAACAATGTGGATAAAGCATCATTTTATAGAAAGAATTAGTTGCATTGGGTGGGATAGCAAGAAACTAAAATAAATGCATTGTTAAAACAGTTATTTGCAACAACAGATATTGGATTTTCCAAAATGCAAATATCATATTAATTGTTTAGGGGTAAAATGCCGTCGTTTGGATAATATGAAAAAGACACCCCTTATCTACCTGAGGTTATTAATGACCACAGCTATTCAAGACATCCATATCATCACTATAGTGTCCCTCCTAAAAGGAAAACTATTATCCATGGCATCCTGCCCAATTTTCTCAAGAGCTAATTACATTTTTCATTACCTGCACTTTCTGATCAGCACAGCAGTCTTGACTTCATACCTGGATTGCCATGTGAGCTTAATTCACACTCTGAAGCAGTTTCTGCCACCTGCCCTAAACGCTGATCATCAGCAGTAGGAAGAACAATCCCTTTGGCTCCTGCCTCTCTCACAAGATTACAGATTTGACTTGCTTGCTGACTACAAAATGTATTCACAGCCTTGCAGAAATGGTGCTTTGGTATATTGCAATGTTAGTGTTGAGCTCCACTGGTATATAGCAAATAAGCCTGTGTCAAAGATAGGGTGGAAATGGGCAGTAAATAGTATGACAGTTTTTTTTCTTTCATAGAGTTACTGAAGTCTGAAACATGTAATGATATGGATTTGAGAATTTCAGTTTTAGTATCTGTTGCTACATAAGAATTTATATTATGAAGAAAAAGGCAATCTGCAATCCTCCTGTACTAAAATGTCTTGGCTCTGTCCTGACCTGATATTGCGTTCTGTCCCTTCTACAAGGAAAGAATGAAGCTGGGCACATCAGACAATGTGCAGACCAGGCACCTCAACAACCCTGGAAAATCTAGAACCATGAGAATGGACAAAGCTACAGAGAAGACATCTCAAAAAAGGCATAACAGCAAGCAAAGTACAGCAAAGGAGTAAGCAAAACAAAGGATGCAAACAAAACAAAGGATGCCACCCAGTGGAATGGGTATTTTGGAGATCAGTCATGGATAAGCCATGTTAAGTAATTTAAAATGTAAATGTAGGACTAAAATTAATCTGTTACATAAAACTTAGAAATGCTGAAGTTGAAGGTAAATAGGAAGGTAGGTTTTTTAATAACTAGATTTATAAACAGTATACATAACCCCTGTATATGCAAGGTGGTGAGTGTTGTGGACAGCTGGAGGGCTCTTAAGACTGATCTAAGCAATGTACAAGATTTTTGTTCTAAAAACAAAAGGATAGAACTAATATAAATGATTGGACACTGGATAAAATCCAGCACAAGTTGCTAAATACAGACTGCACCCCATGAGACTTGATATTAATAATACAATAACTAATCTGATCTGTCAAAGTAACATCCTTTTGGGTCTCCCTGCCCACTTGTCTCAAAGGCAGTCTTTCTAACATCCACCCTGCTAAAGGTAGAAGGTGAGGCAAGGAGGAAGTAAAAACAGTTTGAGGATTAATGAAATAAAAGACCACAAAAAATGTGCTGAATAACCAAAAAATGAGGGCTCATCACATTTTTTTCCTTAGGGCTGTAATCAGGGAGGAGGAAGAGTAGCAATTCTTAAGTGGTTTCTGCCAAGTCAATGCAGTACTTTTGGTGCCATGTACAGTATTGTTATCTTTGAAAGGTTGAGACAAGATACCCTTTCTAAAGGGAACATTTATTGGTTATTTGGAGATAGTGAAACAGATGAGTAAGCAGATACATGCATACATACATGGAGACTAGTCAGAATGAGATATTGGCCAAATCCACAGACAATATCTGTGTTTACTGGGAAAACATCTTCATGAAGCAGCATAGAGTTTAGAGTTTATTAGATAATACAAGGAAAATAAAAAAACCCCACAAGTTATGAAAACAAACAATGCTGGCACCAGCTTCTAACCATTCCAAAAGGAAACATCTCTTCCAAAGAGATCTTGTTGGCTCCTATCATCCATTCGTGCAAAGCAATGAGGATTTTCAGACTGGGTGGATGGCTGCTGTGCAGCTGTGCTACATTTCATTCCCCTTTTGTTGCAGGGTCAGTTTAGTGGGACACAGTCCCATATCCTATTCCCTTTCCTCTGTTATTCACCGCAGAACCTTTCACTTAAGAGTTTCTAATAGCACCATGTAGTGCTGTCATTTCAGGAAATGCCTGGCTGTATTCTCTGCTAAATCAAGCAGGAGTCGTGCTGGCAATTCAAGGAACACCTCATCAGAGGAAAAGCAGCAATTGCTGCTGAGCTATTGTTTTCCATTTCATTTCACACACTCAAAAGAGCTCTGGTGACCACCCAGTGGGTGCCCTGAAATACAGATTCCAAGACACCTTCCTGAACTCAAAAGGCAAACTGGATTTACTGCTCACCCTCTATTGTTGCCCAGTCTCTCTTTTCCTGTTCGTTCTTTCTTTTCTATTTTTGTACTTTACCCTGTCATTTTCAGTCCTTTCCAGGATTCCCTCTTAGTTTTGTATGCAACAGTTGGAAAGCTTCCCTTCAACAGAGCATGCTATGCTCAGAAAGTTTGCTGGGGGGATATTCTACAACAGGAGCCAGCAAAACTGTGTCAGAATTAAGTAGCTTTAGAAAGGAAAAAGTCTCATGTAAAGGATATGTTCAGTATTGTTCTAACTATGCTGTCCTTAACACTCCTATCAGCTAATCTACTTACACAGCTACACTGCAAGCGGAACCAGCTGAAACAACAATACTCTTCCCTTTCTTCATGTTCATGAAGCAGCACACACTGGATTTGCAAAGCAGGTAACCATATACCAACAGCCCATGCATGAAGAAATGCTGTTTTTATGGGTATGAACAATCTACAGCCAAAAACAAGCATAAAGAAACCTAAACACTGTAGGAAGGTTCAGACCTCTATCTATCAGGAAGACTGGAAGGCACTTTAGCTTAACATCAGAGACAGAAATGTGTAGGTAGAAAAATCCCACAAAGAGAAAGAACAGACAGGCAGAGAGAAAAACTGCAGGATGGTTTGGCTTTTCTCTTCCTCAGATTGCTTTAGGGGGATAATATTTCCCTTCTCAGAGCAGACATGTCTGGGAAATTCCACCAGTGCTTTACAATATGTGCATACAGGTCTTTTAATGATGTATTTTTCAAAGTGTAACTTTTACACAGTCCAGAAACAGTGCTGTTCTGATAGCAAATACTTGCAGAGTACCATTAAGGGTACAGGGTAATGGATTTTACTGACAACAAGTATAAATAAAAAAAAACCTACTTCATCGTATTTTTAAAAGTAGAAAATCTTTTGACCCATGAGGATCTTGGCAAGTGAAATGACAGATACCATCTTAAAAGCCTTAAACTTCCTAAGGAATATTCCATTATCAATATTAAGTGCTGAACTGGTCTAGTACTAGACAGTTACCTTTATCCACAATTATAGATAAAATTAAACCTAGATATTGATCTAGCTTAGTAAGCAATAAACATAAAAGCAGTCAAACATGGGCAGTGTAAATGTACTGAACAGCCTCCAGATCTGTTTAGGAGGTAATTATTTGAGACAGTGAAGTATGGCACATAGCAAACTGCATGCTGTAAAACACCACAGTTCTCACCTAAAGTGTCAAATTGCAGAATTATATTACAGCACAAGTTAAGGTTGAGATCTTGTTTCCTTTAATTTATGAACTTTCCTAAGATTTGCCAGACACCTGAGTAGCCTGAAGAGCAGCTTTGCAGCCAGACTGTAGGGCAGCAGCTTTTCAAATTTGAGAGCATATAAACAAAAACTCTCAAGATGTAGCCTGTTCCACAAAAAGTGATCAGCTACAAGTAGCCAAATGCTCTTTTGAGTTTCTTCAACTGGACAGTTACCACTGGAAAAGCACAGAAGAAAACTGTGTAGAGAGCATCCTTTAAGGCCACTTCCAGTTAAAACAGACTTCCCTGAAGGAAACACAGCAGCCTCAGGTAAAAAAAAGTATAATGCTCTTTCATTAAAAAAAAGAGATGTTTGTAACCCTGTACAATAAGGGGAGGAAATTTTGATCAGTGCCTATGTCTGAGAAGAGGAGCATAGCAAGAGTCCAAGATCATCATCTCGGATCTCAGAGCATACTCAACCCCAGTGCATGCTGCTTGTTAGAGAAAGATTCTTCACCATCTCTTTAGAGCTTTGTCCTGCAAGCTGCTCTAGTTCTAATTCTGTGAGATCTTTGCAGGTAACCTAGTTCTGATACCAGTAACAGCAGATTAAGAAAAACAGTATCTTAAAAGCACTGATGGTTTCTCACCACCATCCTTTGAAGGAGAATCATTGAAAATATCCATAAAGTAGGAAAACAATAAAAGACAAATCGCTACCTCCTAATATGAAAAATACTCAACTCTGATTAGACCTATTTAGGTAGTGTTCCTAAAATAGGGACATGGTCTCAGATAGATGACTAGAGCAATCTTTGCTTCTGCTTCATTAAAATCCGGTTTATTCCCTACTCTCCTGATATGCTTTATCGTAACAGCCTCACTCACCTAAAAGATTTTCCCGAGCCACAGAAGGCAGTCGTGCCCCTCTTTCCACCTCCATTTACTCTATTCTTTATCAATTGAAAATGAGCCAAAAAGTAACTTTTTCTTCCAGTTCTGCAGTGCCATGTGGAACACAATACAGAAATATTTAGGAAACATAACAATCCCTTGAAAGAGCTACAACTTCAAATATTCAGGCATGCTGCTAACAGCAGTTACCATAAGACAGCATGAGAACGTGACATGTATTCTACAGTCCTGTTATTTGAGGCCTGAATTACTACTCTGACTACAACAGTGTTTAAAGAAAGTACCATTTACACACCTATTCCAGCTGCTTTCAGATCAGACAAGAGATAATTACTAATGCCACACTTATTTTGGGAGCCCCTTGGTGACTTCTTTCAGCAAATAAAAACAGAGCAAGAGCTGAATGTCTCTGTGAATTCTTTCTAATTCAGTGGCAGGTGCCTCCGATTTTCCACTGACATGCTGCAAATGAATGATTAAATGAAAGTAAATTCCAGTGAGCTAAACAGTGGAAAGAGACACCAACACCACAGTGACTGAAAAAGCAGGCAAGCTGTAGCAGTGAGAAGATCCGAATCCAAGTGCTTCATCCAGTTAAAAAGACAGCTTGTCTTTCTGTAAGTGAGCATTACCTTTTTGCAAGGAACAGGAAGGTCAACTAAAGGAAGGGCTAGCTCAACTAAAACTGGTTTTGAAAAGAAAAAGTACTCAGAATATCACAGTACTTGTCTAATGCAGGTAGCCTAAGTAACATCAAGGAGTACCTGAAGAAGTCATCTAAAGTTCTTAAACAAGTTGACTCTCAGAAGGAATATTCTTGACCTGAGGAATAAAAAAAATCCTAAATCATTAAATAAAATAAACCCAGCACTGGAAGGAACTCTGTTGCAATCTGGCTTATATATACATTTGCCTTGGTTTAGTTCATGAGGTATGATTAGACTTGCTCACAGATTCCTATCTAGAAAAACTTGATTGCAATTCCGATTTCAAGGATGTCTTCTGTGCCTTCAACCCATTGAGAATACTGTGCAGTGACTGCTAAGTGCTTTTTGTGACAACAAATTACTAGCCAGCTCTTTATCTCTTATTATTTAGCTCTTACCTATTGCCCAGATACATGACTCAGTACAGGTAGCAAGTCAAAGGAACAAGTGCCAAGGTAGCTACCCAGCAGACACAACTGCTTTGAGAGGGCAGAAGAAATAAAAACTATTCTATCACGCAGCAGCAGTGACTTGGAAGCCCACATTCTCTGCTCGCTGTCAGATCCAGGACTGTCATGAAATTGTGACCACTTGAGCAAAAGATCTCTTGTCTGCTTTGGATGTATTTGACCTTTGTTGTGTTTCTCTAATTCTGCCACCTTTTGAATGGCAAAAACCAAAACTCAGACACTTGAAGAGAATGGGACTCCAGTCTGAAATAAAAAGCTCACAACGTTTGCTTTCCCTACTGAGTGTTTGTAATATTTCCTGCTAAGAAAGTGTTTATCACACAAATGCTTGTGCATAAAGGTGGCACTGGACTTCAGAGCTCCACCCTGGGCAACATGTTTTCCACAGTTCTTGGGTGGGATCCAAAGGGAACTTTTAGTACCAGCTTGAAGCCAACAATGGTACACAAGAGCCAAGAGGGACCTGAGTTTTTCCATTTAAAAGAAACAAACATTTCACTGCTTGATCTCCTTCTGACAAGTCAGACTTACAAAGTAACTTCCAGAGGAATATTTTCAAGAATATTCCTTCTGTGGCAATCAAAACCATCAGGACTGACAGACATACATGCAAAATAATGATCAAATGATGTTCTTGTTTACTATCTTGAGACCAGTCCTGAGTGTTTTATGTTTTGTTTCTCCCTCAGTTGTGATACTCCATTGATTACTCCACTTACCTTTTAATAAATATTGTTCTGTACTACTCCCATCTTTGCAACTTAGCACACCATAAGTGGGCAATTCAACCCAACAAAGCCATCTTCGAAGAACTCCTGTACAAAAGAGTGATTTTAAAACTTACTGGTTTTCAGACCTTAAAATTGGAGTATTGCAGACTAGAGTGATCTCTCCTAGAAAGAACTAACATTTTATTTCTCTTGTATTTATGGACAACTGAGAACTGGAAATGCTGTCCTGGACATGGGAATGGAAGAAGTAAAACCGAAGCATGAAAGGTACCTTGAAACATCTCAGAGTCTACATCTACATACAGAGTCTACATGTGTGCAGTCTAACACATTAGGGAGTCTAACATCCCTGTGCAGTCTAAGACATTGAATCTAAGACAGATTTGAAAGCTGACAATTCTAAGGTAGTTTTCTCCCCAATCCCATTTAATTATTTTTTTTTTCCCCATAGGAAAGTTCATGGCTGTAGAAGGAGGAAATGCATACCTTTGAAATAACATATTTGATGGAAAAAAAAAATAATCAGAAAACAAGGAAGATTAAACACCTTGCTGTATATTACTACCTTTCACTTTCAAAACTAATGACAGAATGCAATGTACATACTCCAGCTTTCCAGCAGTTATGCTATGCTTCCTGGGATTCCTATGGTTCTGGTCCCATTACATTCCACTTGGCAGAAAAACAATTGCCTACACTCTCTCCAAGATACTTGGATCTTACTAAACAAATGAGAGCTCTCCTGCAAGCCATTCAGGATTTGAAGTCTGCAAGGCTCTCCCACATCCTTTCAGATTTAAAACTGATGATTTACTAACAAACTCCAGTGCATGGTAGGGCAGATAAAAATATCAGACTGAAATATCTGATGCACTTCTTCCATTAAAGCAGTAGGTTCTAGGAGAGTAGTGGGACGAAACAGCAAATACTGACTGCAGCTAAATTTGATATGGATCATGAACTAGACTCAATATCATTGTAGTATCAACCAGATTTTCATCTAAAGTACCAAAACATAAAGGACAGTCTATGGATGTCCTGAGGCAATACACATCGACTTACGCACCATTCAGTGATGGAGATTTTAGGGTTTTTTTTTCTTACATCTTTCCTTACTACTGTTTTTTTCAGTGCAGCAGACTAATGGTGCTCTTGCTTTGAACTGGAAAAATAATCACCAGTAAACAGATTACTTTCTGCACTGACTGTAAAGTGATGCATAGGGAATTAAAAAAACAACCAAAACCCAGCAATAATTTGGTCCATTAATGGTAATGAGTGAGATACTGGTGTTATAGCAGCTAGATCCATTAAATCACCAGGTCAGTGCATAGTAGCTATCAAAAGGACAAAGTGAGTGTTAAGATTTAGTAAACAGAGGGACAGAGAACAGTCAACACTATTATACAGTTCTAGGGACTTGTGCACCTACACCTCGAGTATTGCATGCAGCTTTTGTTATCCCCTGTCTGAAAACAATTGAAAGAGCAACAAAGGTAATCAAGATACAGAACCTGTAGAAGGAAAAATCAGGCTGTGGTTCTTCAGACTGGCAAGAGATGACTGTGGGGAATATAAAGGTTTTCAAAACAATGAGTCCATAGAAGTGTAGATATTACAGAGCATCAAATAAGCTAGCCACTGGCAAGTTGAAATAAATACAAAGTTGTAGTTATTATGCAATATCCAGCTAGGTTGCAGATCTACTCACAACAGAGAATTGCACAGGTTAGAATCTGTCAAGGATTCAGGAGGAAGTTATCAGTGTTCACAGATAACTACTGACAGCTACCACATAAAGAGAAACACCTGGCTCAGGATGTCCTTGAGTATGAGGACTGGGAGAGTACTTGTGCCTCTATCTGGAAGGAAGCATAAGATGCAATTGCTTTGTTTCTGTACTCTCCCTAGCACCTGCTTTTGACATTATAGAGGTCAAGGTGCTGATTAAACAGCCTGTTTATTACTGAATTTAAAGTGTCATAGGCGTAATAGCTTACTCATACAAGAATGTTGTAATACTTTTTCATTTTTGCTTATCTTAAAAGAAATGGTAAAGGAAGTAAGAACTAATTCTTACCCACTACACAACCTTGATGGTAGAAAGTACAAGTCTATTAAGTCACTACATTTCTTCAGGGGAAAGGGATTCACTTTAATCCCCATCAAATGAGGTCCTTACTGTGCAATTTCAATTATGTCTAAATTTATTACCCCAGAAAGAAAATGGCCATGAACGCAGGAATGGTGTAATTTAGGCAGCTTGCGAAGCTGCTTCAGTACTTTGGTATTTAAGGATTTTTATTATTTTATTTTCTTAAAAAAACCCTAAAATATTTTAAAGGATTTGTTTCATACTTGTGTTGCTCTCTAGAACAGATTAGCAGCAGCAGAAATAATTTAAAGAGGTGATTATGAGGCTACTCTTGCAGCAAGCAAACACAGTGGGAGAAAAAGTTACTGCAGTTCAAATATAATCCTTAGGGAATGTTTCTATTAGTGTTCAGACATGGCTAGGTGGAATATCACCATACATCTAAGAATGTAAGCAGATCTCTTAGTGTTCTAACTACTTATTTTAAAATGACTCATTAGAGTCACATTTTCTGTTTGGGCAAATAAATCAAAAGCATAATAACATATCACAATGAAAAAGCTTAATGATTTATTAATAATGAATCTCTTCATGAAGAGTTGTTGAGTTCTTGGCATGGAGCCTCTGTCCTACATTTAACCATTAAGAAGTGACAATTTTAACTAACCTACACAACAGTTTCAATGAGTCATTCAAACCACCAAATTACCACTACTGAACTGAACTGCTTTTCTGTCTACATACTGGGGACTTAACAATTTTGGATCTTCCCCTACAATAATTCTTTAAGTAATATTAGCATTTTAATCCACAAACTCTATAGAATAAACTACGTAAGGCATGTCTGATAGAATTTTACATATTGTAAAATGTTGACAAGCAAAAGTTTTATCTATTGACAGAGACTTGAGGCTTCCACACAGACTGAACTTTTGGTTTATATGGCATTTACTATTTCTGACTGATTTGGGGCAAATTTAGATGACCTTGGAATCAGATCAACAGCTGTTGATAAATTCTAATGATTTCTAAAAGCATTCTTGGCAACTCCAGTAGATCTTGGGAAACCTAGAACCTTAAAAACTACCCAAACACAACAAGCAATAAGGGGAGACAAAGGCAAACAATAGAAGCTCCTTGTAATAGATCCAGAGCTTCAAGCTTACATATCTATTTGGAGACTGAAGAACCTGCCAGTAAAGCAATTTCCAACACATCCCAGCATAAAAACTAGCTCCCACTTCTCACTCAGTACAACACAATATGATGAAGCTGAAGGGTGCATATGCCTGAAAATCTGTCCGTTTTTGAAGATGTGACAATCACCTACTAAAACACAAGAACACTCTCCCCTTCCAAAGCACACTGACAAGAGGGCATACTTGTTACTGGTACTACCTAGTCAACATACAAAACCTAAAGGTGGCATTACATTTTATCTTGGGAAGCATAATTTTTGGCCATCACAGCTTGGCACAGGGATTTTACTGAGACAAGGTGGCAACATTTACAAAAGTAAAAAATTGTATTTGTTTGAATAGAAATATATAGTTTAATCAGCTTTCTGTTGGCTACATTTAATATTAAGTTAACCAGTATTGAACATTTGTACAAAGTATGAAGCAATGATACATAACCTTTACATATTCATTATAATACATAAAAACATTGAAGTCACACAGAATTCAAGCAAGCATTACAAGAAAATTACAAACATATACATAACCTGCTCTGCATTGGGAGGGTAAGTCTAACAAGCTATACCAATTCATATGACCAAAGTGACATTGAATCACTGTTATGCAACAGGATTGGGCTAGTCTGTCAATATTTATAATGCTACAGTCTCTATACAATTATCATGGTATTTTAGATTATTTCCTGGAAAATTATTCCCAAAGCCAAGCTACAAGTGACAATACAATATCACAATGCATGACTACAAATGCTTTATAGACACTGGAATTCCCTAGATTTTTCATTCAGTATTTGGCAGTTGCTCACTACTTGGATTTTAAAAGCCCTAAAATCTTAAAGACATTCAAGACAATTTAAAGAGAACATTTAAATGGTAATATAAATATGGAACTCTTTAAAACCTTCTTTTTTGTTATTAACCAACAACTAAACACCACAGGAGTATATCTACTAATAAAAGCAGGTTCAACAAATAGAAGTCCATTTCCCAGTGCTCCTATGTGACATCTCTTGCCTTTACAAGGATGGGATGTTTACAAAGAAGCCATGTTCAATATCTGCATGCTAAGGTTAAAATCATTTTGACCTCCCTTGAGGCATAAAAACAGTCCAGGCCTGTACCAGTACATTAAAGACAAAGCAAGAAGATACATCACAATTGCAGCACCATGAACTTTGGAACATCCAAAATAATTTCAGATGCATCTGATCCTCAGCTTCCAGCACAAAGAGCCAAAACGCACCTCTGTGTAACAAAGGCAGAAGACAAACCAAAACAATCAGTAGTCAGAGTATAAAGAAAGAAACAAACAGATGTGGAAATCTTGGAAGCCAGGCACAACTATGCTGTCTAACAAACAATTGCAGCTATCGAGCCACTGTTTTAAACTTCTGAGTGAACAGAAGAAACTGTCACTTTGATGCACATTTTAAAAAGGCCACATTGTCATTTGGCTAGGACTACAACTTTCACAGGCTGTTGTCAAAGTCTTGATCTTACTCCTTTGCTTTCATACACATACCATAATCTTGTGAGATTACTTCACATATTAATACTAATGACCAAGTCTTTATCTAGGCATGAAAAAGCTATGAGATTCTTAATATACTTTCTTAGAGGTTGTCTGAACAGATTTTACAAAACTACTTTGAGTTGAGAGCTTGGTTTCTCTGGGACAAGGCAAGCTATTGCCACCCATCATTGCAGAATAAACACACACACAAACCAACAAAATAGTTCAGCATTGAAAAGCAGGGAATATTCAAAGACAATTGCAACAATTTGACAGTCTCATCAGAGCTACCATAAAATCTGTCTTGCCCTAAAATAGTTTTAAAACAGACTTTGAAATAGTGTGAAGCTAATAGTCACAACTACAAATAAAGTCATATATTCCCATCTTTATTCCAGATAAAAACTACACACTGATATAGGCTACCTAAACACTGTGAAAGACAGATGGAAATTCTACATTAACATCAAAGCCAAGAATAACACCGCTATGGCCAAAATTCTATCCTGAGCTTAACTAAGCTATCAAAATTCAGTAACAGAACACCAACTACAACTAGCTAATATCTCAATTTCTCTCACAAAATAAAACAGCTACTCCTTTCCCAGCTGAAGTGAAAAAGCCATAAAAAGTTTAGAACAATGGAAGAGAAGCTTCTGGATGATGAAACTTAAATAAATTAGGGGGGGTGGGGTGGGGGTGAGAGAAAAGTTTACTTGCACATTGTCTGCCTCCTCCCTCAAAAGAAAAACAATTGTCTTTTGTAAGAAACTCTTATCTTCAATTTATATTTTTACTAGAAGTTGCCACATTTTCTTAGGACATTTTACAGATGTTAACAGGTTACTCACTTAATTTATAATTAATTTGTAATTGTAAATAATTTGTAATTAAATTTTTAATTAATCTTCCTTACCACTATGACAAGAGGGAAATGAGGGCATCCAGAAATTTGCTCCGGTCTTCTGTTTTCAGTTCAATTACTAAAATACGAAATATTACAAGATGCAAATTATTGAAAGATATACCAGATGTCACACTTGAACAATAATAATTCCAGGTATACTTATATTCTTAACCAGCTTTAAGGATGAAAAAGAGAATCTATTTGCACAAAATGCACATTGTTTATTTTGCTCTTAAATTTCAGCAAGCTCCAGTTTCTAAATGCTCACAACATGCTATAGCAGCCACTTTTTAAGTCTAGGAATGTTTCTTTGTATGTTCAACAATTCATCAGTATGTATTGTTAAAAACTGCCTCTTTCATAAGCACATAAAAAGGTAGGCAAATTTCCTCATGCAAGTATCTCATTTTTCAAACAGACAATAAAGTATCTTATAATATCACTACCCTACTTTGTTTGGCTGCTAAATATAAAACCAGATGAACTCAGATTTTAAACTGAAGTGCATATATGAAAATCATTATTCTGTGCAAAATGTAGATTGCCTAAAAGATACACAAGCCTCTGCTTAGTAGTTTATAATTTCGGCACAAGATGGCACTTAGAAAAGTCTGACAAATAACACATCTTGTGTTTATACCAGACTCAGGAATAGTGTATGGCATACATGCTCTTGATGTTTGCATCCAAGTCCTTGCACAGAGGTGTTTTATGGAGGCTGTGTAAACACTGACCTCTAAAGGACTATGTAGTGAATGAAATAAGCAATAGACAGCACTACTCACTTGACATGTCAAAATGGTTGTGTAAAGTCCTAGAATTGGTGCTGTCTGCAGCTTTCTCAAATGCTCTTCCAAAAAAGCTAGAAGATGAATAAAAACCCCCAAAATGAGTGTTACAGAAAAGGGTATACATACTAATGCATAAGAACAGAACTTCTTCCTTGCTGAGAGCTGAAAATGTCTTCCAGATGTTTTTCGTATGCCATGTACTCACCACACACTTCACATATTCAAGTGCAAAAACTTTAACATTGCAGGCTTTAAGAAATGAAGTCATGGGTCATATTGTGAACTATTTCACTCTTAAGACATAGTTAAAGAGGGAGGGGAAAAAAAAAACCAAACAACTTTGAAACACCTGTATCCTCTCTCAAAAAGTATCGCATATACCATTGAAGAAGGATATAATTCAAGTCAGCATATTCAGCGCTAAATAGATACAGGAAAGAGACACTTGCTTCAGAGACAGTATAAGTCTATAGATAACTTTCAGTAGGAACTTTTAAACAACATGCTTACTTCTTTTTGTCAGAGCTTTCTGTCTCTGGAGGAATCCCCACCATGATCACAGTCCCCTGTTCAATATCCATTGGTGCAGCCATTATCAGCGGCAGCAATTTACAGCGCTTGTTTTTTGTCTGGAAGTCAGAAAGACAAAACTTTGTTAGACAAAACTCAGGAAAAAAATTTAGTTTCACCACGTCATGTGACCTAAGGACACAGCTATAATACAGTTCAGCAGAAGGCATTTTCTTCACACAATTCTTGATCTCCTTTTTTATTACAGTAAAAGTGACTTTAAGGACTAATAGAATTTCCAGTTCTTCTCCAATCTTGCATTGCAACACAGAAATGATACAGACAAAATATGATTTACAGTAAAGAAAAAAGTTCTTAAAAAAATTGCAGGTATGGGTATCTAAAATCTTGAAGTAGTCATTTGTTTTGCAATAATTATTTTACATTGGAATACAACAGCTAACACACTGACAAATAGTCTTCACCAGAAATTGTTTTCCTCTGTCATACTGTTTTAATTAAAGTACAGCTTACTGCTGTGGATGAAAAAATAATTACAATGATTTTAACATTTTTAGATACATAAGTATATGAAACAGAAGTTTGCTTAAAATGTTCCTAAAGTAAATATTCTGCAGTGAGGTTTTAACGTGCTGTCTTGCTTCTAGTGGCAGACTAGGTACTGACCAAGTTTAATGTTTAAAATGAGGATACACAGACGTAATTGGGCAAGGATGTACCACCATAAGTTTAATTTACAAATTAAGACATGCTCACTGTGAAAACAGTTCTCAGTCTTAAAACTGCATTTTTAACTGAATTGTGTAAATAGGGTTCAAAAGGTAGATGCAAATTAACTTCAGTTACATTAATTGTAAAGATAAGAGGATTTTATTTAAACGGACACAGAAATCTTTAGGTAACAATTACCAGTCCTGCAATATTGCTTCTTTCCATGTTGGATTAACCTTTCAAAGTACATACTTAATGATCTGCTCCCTCAAAACTTACAAAATTTGGTAAAGATTTTAGATTGCAAGTGTCTTGACAATGAAAATTCTTTCTAATGCTATGAATTCTCCCAGGCAGGTATCTTTCCTAAAAGAGTATTCACAGATGTGCTAAAATTATCCAAACATTTAGCAGATATATCATTAACATTTTCATATAATGTTTTTAATAATCAACTATACATATCCAACGGAATAGTAACTACTACATAGGCAAGCTAGTCAAAAGCTTTTGATTTACTTACAGAGCAAACAAATGATTTGAGTAAGTATTTACTAAGCAGGGACAGAGACACTGGTTTGGAAAAAAGTTTCACATCTGGTGTGCCCTAGGAAAAAAAGAAACATTTTGATTACAATCCAAGATGATTCCTCCACTTCTTTAAGCATCTACTGATGAATCTAAAAGTTTTATATGACTCAAAGAACACCAAACATTACAATATAGGAATCTGAGCAGACCCACTTTGAAATTAAGCCCTCCCTGCTTCAAGAGGACTGACTCTTCCTTTGGGAAGCTCAGAGTAGATGTCAATATTGACTTATCAGAGCACAGCACAGCACAGATAAACAAGTCCTTTCTGATTAAGTAATTCTTATTGAAACAATCAGTTCAGAAAACAGTGATATTCAAGTATGCTATAGCCAAATGTGACAATCAAATGAGAGCCAAAAACTAGAATCCTGACCTCCATAAGAGAGCAATAGAGAAAAGGCCCCTGAGAAATGACAAGGTTGGTGCAAATACAGCTGGCTACAGTCTGCTGAATGGCACGTAACTGCTTTTTGGCTAAGTCCAGTCCTTGGTGCAGTTTGTCCAAGTTGCCCCTGCAACACAAAGTATAAAAATAGACACTTTCATATAAGCTTTTCACACAAAAGCAAATTTTAAACGCTATTAACAGGGATATTTTGATTTTCCTTCAATGGCTTATGAAACATGAATGCATCTTTTAGATATGTAACCCATGTTTCCTAAATAAAACTGTAAAAGAATAAAGAGACATTTTCAGTACCTGGAGAGACTGTCCAAAGCTTTAATGAAATTAGTTGTGTCAGGCCCTTCTTTTTCTACATTCTCCATGAGAGAAACTGTTGCATAAACTATGTCACTTGCTGAAAACTTGTTCTTAAAGCCAAAATGAATGCTGAAGGTCTGAACTCTTAAATCTTTCATTCTGCAAAATTAAATAAGCCCATTAAAGATTAGCATTACCAATATTATCAACACTGAACAGCCATCTTCTCAGGACCTTGATGTTAAGAACACAAAGACAAATCATGCCCTAGCATTTGCAACAATCCTAGTATTATTTTGTCAATCTGAAAATGATATTTTTCAAAACAAGATGTTACATCTTCTTCATACAAAAATACTTGAACTTAACTGAAAAGCATTTTCAAAATAAGTAGTGATATTTAACACAATTTACCCAAATTTGTTTGCAGATTCTTCAATCATTTCCCGAAGATTTTCTTTCAAAGAGATGTCCATGGAAT
This sequence comes from Agapornis roseicollis, assembly GCA_002631895.1. NCBI lineage: Eukaryota > Metazoa > Chordata > Aves > Psittaciformes > Psittacidae > Agapornis > Agapornis roseicollis. Next base: position 41,853 of record NDXB01000998.1, read on the forward strand.
TAAATTTCTGTTTCACTTGCTTCAAAGGCAAACTAAAAACAGAAGGAAGAAAATATATTTATACGTATGCTAAAAGAAAAAGATATTTTGCCTTCCTTACTTAAGGGTGTCTTAATATTAGATAATTTAGCAAGTTAAGTCTGACTAAGCTTGGTTACATTCCTTTTAAATTTAGTCATTGGAAAGCAGATAAGAGAAAGCATAGGTTACTTACATGGATCTACTATTCCATAAAGCCATACAGCTGCATTCCTTTGGCATCAAGACACAAGTTGCATAACTCAAAGACACTGCACTAGTCAGAGCCCCATAATCACATTTAAAAACTAACAAGTACTCACAAGATATAATCTCAATATTTTCCCATAATTAATTGAGAAAATGAAACTTTAGTTAAGACCCAGATTTTTATAACTCACCCCATGTCAGCCAAAAACTCTTGGAGCCTCTTCTGCCCTTGTACGGACCAGAGCTTAAAGCTAGCAGAAGTATATGAAGTGTTGCAGAGACTTTCATATAGAGACCAGTGCTGATACAGTGCCAGGCGCAGACTGAACAGGGATTAAGGCAAATAACTATAAACACTTTTGTCATTTAAAGATACAAATAGTAACAAAACCCCACAACTTGTACCTCTTCAGTTGCCCTTCTATATTGCATCTCTGTAGTACATAAGATACAGTTAGGAGCTGCAGGTGCAGGTAACACAAGATGAGCAACATTAACTTGTAACTAACTCTGAAAGGTTAAGGGGAACTGAAGCTATAGGAGCTACTGGAAGAGATTCATGTTCAACAGAACACTCCACTGTCCATTTCTTTTGATTCCATTCTCAGCAGCAGAGATGGTGCTGGGATTTTTTTTTTTTAAGTTGATAAAAACTCAACTGGGGTTCACCAAGTGTGTAAGGTCCATTTTCCCCCTATTTTTACAAGGATACTCATACTCAAATGCTATTCGCATGCAGTCAATTGACAGAGAATTCTCCTCATCTTCATTGCGGTGGTTATGGCGAGACACATGACGCTGCAGGATCCCAATGTCAGTCACATACTTCATTCTTAAACAGAAACAAATTTGACACTTCACTTTCTTCCTGTGTATTTTTGTTCTTGATTATGAGAACACAAAAATGCTTCCTAAAGTTTATGCATTGCCCTGTCAGCAGCATGAGAACTCTAGATACATCTTTAAAAGAACTCTTAACTTGTTGAATAATGTTCTTTCAATAGTCAGCCATGTACCCAGGCAATTAAAGCTAAATAAAAACCAGAACCAAAACTACAACCAAAACCCAAACAATATAGACAATTAGACTGACCAATGAAATTAGTTACTTATTACATTTATATCCTCAAATACATCAGCGTATTATAGCAGAACACAAGAATTAAAATCTACACATATGCTACTAGAATCCTGATTGCATCTAGTAGGAAATAAGAAACAAGAAAGAAAAAAAGATAAAATATGAAATTCTTCAACTGAAACTGTAAAGGAAACTGGAAGACACAAGAACATATTTTTTTTTTCCTTTAATAAAATGGTATCAAAATCATATTTATATGAACTACTATTAAACACCATTTCTTCCCAGATCAGAAAAATAAAGTTTAAAAACTCTCAATAGTAGACATTCAGTCATCAAGATATTTAGTGGCACTGTTTATTAAGTGTCTTGTGTTAGATTAATTTCCATATGCTTCCTGATTATTACTTCTAGAGAAAAAAAAAAAAGACACAAACAAATAATAATGAAGGTAAATAGAAAAATATATCTTTCTTACTGAGTGATTTTATCTTGGACCCACTGATCTGTTAGCCCAACAATAGCCCACCTAAAATTGAAGGGGGGGCGGAGGAAGAGAGGGAGAGAAAAAAAGAAGTTACATCAAATTTTTTCCAGTATAGTATATTATATTTAACCCCGTAAGCAAGTACCAGAAGAAGTCAGAAACATTGTTTACCAACTGTACATACAAGTTCACAAAAAAGCTATATGCTATTATTTCCTTTAGCAGACATACACATGTAGTACCATCCTCTTTTTCCCATGTAAAAATCTATTGGTTGCTTATAATTAATTTACACAGATGTGCCCCCCAATTCAGGAGACAAATTCAATTCCATTCTTAAAATAAATTGGAACCTCATACTGAAATTAAACAGTCTTGGGAAATTTTGCCTATCTATTATGGGTTTAAGCTTCTACCCTCTATTAAAAAATAACAGAAACATACCACAACATGTCATTCAAGTCTTTAGACATTATCCATGCCAGGTCAAACATCACCATTGCAGACTACATAAGAGAAAAGAAAAAAGATGGGATAAATGTGCACAAAATCCTCACTTCATTAAACAAATAGAACAGTTAAATTTGCCAAATACTATCGTGCTACTAGAGGTCTATACATCACACTTGAATTGGAAAGTAGGACAGTGGCAGATTGTCAAAGATGCTAAGTAGAACGGAACATCTTAACAAAACATAATCAGATAAGAGGCCAAATGCCAGAAAGAATAATTTGATGTCCTAAGTGTTATGTTTAAAATATTCTGATGCTCTGAAACCTCTGGAAGGCAAACAATCTCCATTCATGCTAGAGTCTTTTGCAAGACTATTGTGTATATAGATACTTTTCTCAAGACCTAAAAAATATACATTATTGATTTTTTTATACCAGCATTAAAGATAGCAAACAACAAGAATGTTACTAGTTGTAGTTTTATCATTTTCCCCCACTACTAACACTACATTAGCCACTATGACTCAGTTGCCTGGTGTCTGCCATTCTACCAGTATTGCTTCTATCCAATTCATCAACAGTAATAACAAGCTGCCGAGTCAGACTACTTGTTACATATATGATGTATCTTCTGTAGAACAGTAAGACTAAAAACCAGCATGATAATAATAAGATAATGTAGAATATTATTAAATAATTAGAACATTGTAGCAGATAATTATAACATCCAATATTGTCCAATTACCTTTATATTAGTGTCTTGTGATTTTATGGCAAACAAGAGTTTGTACTTACTGAAGTCCCATGGTATTCATATTGCTCATAGTCAAAAAGAATTTCTCGCCTAAAAAGGAGAAAAAACCTCACATTTGGGTAAGTGGTGAACTACACATTGCATCCAATTAAAAATCTAAGGCAGGTTTCATTAAATGCTTATTTTTAGCAATTAAAACCAAACAAAAACCCAACACAAACACCACCATTATACACACAAAAAACCCCAAGCAAACAAAACCACCAAAAAAATCCTTTGGCTTAGAAAATGTTTTCCTGCAAGCCAACTGGATTTTTGTAGCAACACGGAAGCCACACTCAAATGTACTCATAAAGTAAAAGAACAAACTTATTAAACCATTATTCCTCAAATCCCATTTTCTTATCCAATTTGTTCCTTCTTATTCCTATTGACAATATTAGGACCATAAAGGAAGAAAACAGAAGCACAAATTTCACCCCACAATACACAAACCAGAATACTACAGCTACCTAGAAGTGGAATAATGCACCTATTGCTACTCAGATTTAATGATTATTGTTTACAACTATCCTCCAATTAAACATTATATTTTAAATAGTAAATCTCTCAATTTTCTGACTAAAGTTAGAACTAAAGAATCTTGCAAATCAAGCAGCACAGTATCATGTTTTTATATGTTTGATTTTAATCCAACAGTAAGAAAAAGACACAAACATAATAAAAACCAGTTAAACACACCTGCGTGCCTCCCATTCCCGCCTCTGCCGCCTCTTCACTGTTCTCTCTATTACATCCTGTAAATTAATATAATGTTAAAAAGCTGGGAAAAAAACTCTAGTAGATTAGCACCTGTTCAGACACTTGACTAAGTCTTTATTAAAAAGACCACTTATTCCTATTGGTCTAATGAGAGAAATATTAAGTATTTTTCCAAGGAACACACTAGTATAAAGTCAGGGCATCTCTCTCTGCTAGCAGTTCTCTAGCTCTCCTTCACAAGTAAGGAACCCAGTACACAGTGTTTTCAACACCAGCAACATTGTCTCCTAGCATTTTGTAATATAAAAATAAGACTGATGAAAAATAGATAGTAAATGAAGTTCAGACAATTAAGCACTTGGCATATACTTAAATTCCATAAATTGCATCAACAGCTTGAAAATTCAAAGAAATCAATAAGATCTTTGCAGAGTATTTAACAGATTTGAGAATAGCTGTCAGGTACACTATTTATCGATTCCGTTTGAATTTCTGATGTCTGCTTTTGCTGATTCAGCACCCTTCATAGATTAGTAGGAAAAATGTACACTGTTAATAGAGAAATAAAATTAAATACATATTAAATCTGAGAATGTCTTTATATTCATCTCTTAATATTGCGAGCCTCAAGCGTTTGGGTTTTTTTTTTTTGTATGTTATTAGTAGAAAATATGCTACAATTAACATATGACACTTTTCATTTTTGGTGTCTACCTTAATATACTTTTGTTAATTTACTGATACAAGGACAGACAAAATGTATTCCTAATTATCTGTGGACTTCTATCTTCTCAAATGATCATTAAAAAGCTTTGATACAAACAAAAAAAAACCTTCAATGTAGACTGAAAAGCCAGAGCCTGTCATCAGAGAGAGCTCTTCAGTTCACTGGTCACACAAAGACAGCCTAATCAAGTGCAAAACATCTATTTTTTTTTTTTTTTTAATAGAGAGCAAATATTTCTGTGCAGCTCAGAAAAACATTTTGTGCATTTGGAACTCTACTGGGAGTAGTAAATTATTTTTAAACCTTACATTTCCATTTGTNCACACAAAGACAGCCTAATCAGTGCAAAACAATCATTTTTTTTTTTTTTTTAATAGAGAGCAAATATTTCTGTGCAGCTCAGAAAAACATTTTGTGCATTTGGAACTCTACTGGGAGTAGTAAATTATTTTTAAACCTTACATTTCCATTTGTGACCTAGCAGAGCATTATTAAACTCAAATGTAATTATTATAATTATATAAAGCATAAGCACTATTTTATTTTCCTTCTTTTCTCAACAAAGTACCAGAAAAGCACCTCTTCAAAACGTCTACGTTTCTCTGAAGGCTCTGACCCATCACTTTCATTCTCAGAGTCCTCTTCTTCATCTCTGAAGATATCATCATAAGCAGGAACATCAAGATCATCATCTTGTTTAACTAACAACTTAATCTAGCAAGAAAGAAAAAAGGCATTTTAAATAACAAGGTATCTTATTTAGACACATTTCAAATGACAAATGAGAATACTTCAGATACTTTAGAAACTAAAAATTTATTTTGGCTGTGATGATTCATGGCATAATAAAAATACTACTTTTTAATATAAAGGCCACTCTTATACAAAATAAGAGTGGAAAAATATATCCCTTTGTTACAGCATTACTACAAGAATTCTTATTCTTTATGCCTGTTAAGGACATGTTGCCAAATCATTTGTGCTTAATAATCAAATTCTAGGTGCTGCTAATGCTGAGAGATAACACATTACATTCTGAAGGATGATCATCCTCTGATTTGTATCAGTTTGATTAACAGCAGCAGGATTAACAGGTGTTTACTATTGACAACTATCACACTGCTATCAGTATATATTTTACTACCGAAAACAATTTTTTTTCTGATCATGAACATTATTACTGCAAATATCCATTAATATTGCTTCCTCCCCTACTAACTAGCAGTAGCAGTTTTACAAAACACAGAAAAGCACCACCCCAGTCCCCACCACACCAGGGGAAGATTTTTGTTATGAAAGAAAAGTGTTTACCTGTGTGTCATTGTAAACATTCACTACATTGATAGGTCTGTGGCTGTCACATACAAAAAAGACAGTGTCTTCTTCAGGCTGCAAGATCTCCAGAAGGTCAACATTAGCACCACAATTAATAAAAACAAAATATTTGAACTGCAAACAAAAGGGGAAAAAAATAAAACCCCTTTTTAGTTAAATTAGCAGAAAACACAGAAGACTTGAAAACACCTTTGTAAAACATCCCAGGCACCCACCGTTACCAAAATCTCTATTAACTTTTTGATAATTGATGTCTCTGAGGAGGAAAAAAAAATTGTAAGGCAAAGCACCAACCTTGGAGATGATGGATATCCAATACCACCACCTTTTACATCTCAAAATGTGTGCAAAATTTTAATTTGACTCTATCCAAATTGTAGCATATTAGTTTGAACTGATGTAAAAAGTTTGTTACTGGTATATTAATGCTGAACTGCAGGTTTTTGTAGCCAATAATAATAATTAGTTTAAGAACTGACATTTTAAGTTGGGAAAGAAATGCATGCCTCTCTACGATAAACTGCAACCTAGAACGTTTCCAGTGTTTTTTCACCTGATCTTTATGCTCCAGAAAGGCAGTTTCAAGTTCTTGCCATCCAGATACTGGGACAAGTGTATATGGCACATGATCACACTGAAACAAAGCCTGAAATGAAGCAAACAGCTGTTAGCAAAGGCAAACAACATCTTCTACAATGCTATACCATGCTATAAATCTACTTCATATAAATCTTTATCTTAAAGACATCCCAAAATACATGTAGGTTTGTAATCTGGGAGTGTGACTAACTGGCTTAAGTGTCATAACTCATGGGAAAAGGAGGTTACAAAAGCAGTTTAAACTTTTACCCTTTCCTCAGTTCAAACCTTTTAAAAGGATCCCTGGGTGTTTTTCTTTTACTGTTAATCTACAGTGACAATGAACAAAGACTTACTTGGAGTATTTTACAAGCACATAATGCATCAACATCTGAAGCAACAAGAAGGAGGACACGCTGCAAAAACAACAGAATAACAGTATTAATTTAGGCACCAAATCTAATGTGCTGGTGCATGAAATGCATACATCACTATGAGACAAGAAAATAAATTTAGGTAGATAGCATCATAGGCATAAAATAAGATCTCCCCTGAATGGACACTGCAACCAAAACTAACCAATTTGGATCTCTCTAAATATGAGCAATAAAAAACCTCACACCCCTAAAATACAGCATCTGCTTCGAGGAAATGTGGTTATTCAGATTCCTATGAAGCACACATAGCTTTGAAGGCTCAGCCCTTCAAGTGCTTCAAGTGTTTTATCATGTCTAGAAAGACCTAAAGAGCCTCTCAGCATGAGACCTGAAACAGTTTTGACTAAAGAAAATAGGTAGCAAAAAAAGGAGCAATGCAACTCTTGATTTAGGTAAAATGGTTTTTCTGGTGGTTCTTTATTCTGGGGTCTTCGTTAGAGGTTTTGTTCATAGGTGGAAAAGCTGAGGGAAATACATTCATTTGCACAGTCCATAACACAATAGTGTAGGTAAAAATAGTAAAGACTGTCCAATGGAAACTTAACCACTCCAGCGTATATACCCACTCCGAACAAAGTAAAGCAAACTGTGAGGTAAAAATGAAAGCGGCAAACCTGACCCGTTACAAGAAAAACAAGAGAAACCGCAAAAAAGACGGAACACAAGATCTAGTGTCTGAGGGAAAAAAAAAAAACAAACCAGCAAACATAAATCGAAAAAGTAAAATAATAATTAAAAAATACATAAGGAAAAAGCCCAAACCAAACAGATCTAGAGACGTCTTGGTTAAACAAAAGATCCACAGCACTGCCCAAAGCACTCGCGGTGGCTCTGGCTCGGATTCCGCAGCCCGCAGACACGTCCGGGGAGGGTATTTTTACAGCCCGGGCTGACTGGAGGGGCCGCCTTCCCCCGCGCTATCCGCGGCCTCACATCCGCCTGACAGCGGCTCTCCCGCCACGCCGACAAGGCGGGAACCAGGCCGCCACAAGCCCCGCGAGGGCCGGGGCACCTCAGCCGCCACCGCCGCCGGAGCCAGGGACGCCCCGGCACCATCTCCTCTCTGTGAGGCGGCGGGAAACGCCTCAGCCCTGCAGGGAGCGGCCTGAGGGAAGGCAGCCCCGGCCGCGGACGGGACGCGGAGGGCGACACGAGGCCCCAGCCCCGGGCCCGGGCCCGGGCCCGCACCTGGTTGACGATCACGTCGTAGAACTCCCGGCGGCAGTCAGAGACCAACATGACGACAGCGAGACAGCGGCAAGGAGACAGCGGAGAAAACGGCAGCAGCCGCGGGGCCGCCCCGACTCAAGCTGAGCGCCAAATCAGCGCCGCTTCTCATTGGTCTTCTCGTCAAGACGCTCTGGCCAATAGAAAAGCAGCCGTCCGTCCTTCGCAGAGCGGATTGGACAAACTGCCCAACCCATTCCGGGTCTTCGCCAATGACATTGGAATAAAGGAAGTGCGACACGTGCGGCTGGCCAATCCCCGGAATATCAGAGCCGGAAGCATCGTGCTGGCTCTTGTTACCGTGGCTGCCATGTTTGCTGCGGGCAAGCAGTTTGTCCTGACATTTAACGGGGTCGGACGAAGAGGCGGGCGAGATCCCGCCAACTCCCGGTGGCTGAGGAAAGGCTGCGAGCCCCCTAAACGTTCCACAATGGCTTCATTGAAGGGAGAACCATCTCGTCTTCCGCCCTCACACGGAATGGCAGCCCGAGGGGGCGGGCACCGCGCGGCACTCTGGGAGGGGCAGGGCCGTGGGGTGGGGCCCGCGGCGGCTGCCGGAGCCCCGTCAGCGCAGGGGTGAGCCGGTGTTCGGCCTGCGCCTTGTCCTCCGGTTCTCGCAGGGAGCTCGAGCGTTGTCGCTCCGTGCCTCAGCGCAGCCGCCATGGTGAGGCTCGGGGAGCGTCCGGGGAAAGTGTCGCGTCACGGCGGGCGGCTGGGCCCCGCGTTCCTTCGCGGGCTGCCCGCTCGGGGAGGCCGTTTTGGAAGCCAGCGAACGCCAGGCTGAGGGCGGGCGAGTGTCGGTGTCAGTGCCTCCAGTCGCTGCCCGAGTGCGGGATGTGTTGGGCAGGCCGAGTACGCCGCGTCCATTTTGTGTCCCAGCGCACAGCCCTTCCCCGAGCTCTGTGGCGGGAGAGGCACCGCACATCTCTTAACGTAGTTGCAGCTAAACTTGAGGACGCGGCAGTGAGCGCTGTAGCACTTCAGTGCGCGGTTGATACCTATTAATGCCGCCTTCTGTTTCTGTGTTTTTTCCTCCAGTTCTCCTTTAATATGTTCGATCACCCTATCCCTCGGGTTTTCCAGAACCGCTTCTCAACACAATACCGCTGCTTCTCAGTATCCATGCTTGCTGGACCTAATGACAGGTCAGATGTGGAGAAAGGCGGGAAGAGTATGTGCATGTTTTATTTTGACTAATAACCTGTTGGAAGAGTGTTTGTGAATAATGTCAAATAAAACAACTTTTGGCCAGAACTGCAGGAACATTGTTGAGCAGCACGGAGATGTGCTGTTGGCATTGGGCTGGAGCTAGGAGAGCGCTCGGGGAGGGGCGTTAAGGAAGAAGAGGGAGGGTTCATCTTTTTTCTCATTACTCTCTAATTAACGAAACTTCCCAAGTGAGTCTGGGGTTATGAGCATTAGAGGAAGACATTCTTCTCTTTTAAAGCCTCTTGTTAAAATCTTGGATCCATTATAAGCCACAGAAATTTCTCATCAAAGACTTCCTCCCCATAAGTTGTACTTAGCTGGAACAAAAATAATAGACTGGACAAGTTAATTTTCAAGCTGTCAGACTAATCCTGTGTTGTTTTGACTTGGCATCGATATGACAGAACTTATAAGCCCAAGTAAATAAAATTGCATTTAGGAAATGTTTTCTTTAATACTGGGTATTGTAAAAACTTGTCTTCTCTTTCTCTTATTTATTAAATCCTGAGCTCTCCATGCCAGCAGATGTATTTGTCATGACTGATCCTACCGAAATCTTTGGCTCAGAGATCAATTTGCAGGAGATTTTAGAATCTGCCTTTCTTAGGATATTTTAGAGAAAGGATTGGTAAAATTGTATGTTGTATACTCTTTTTAAAGACATACTTTTCCTAATCTTACATTCTTACTCATTTTTGCAGTCATTATGCCACCATCGGCTTTGGATCAACTCAGTAAGTGAATATTTTATTCTGGAATAACAACATTAGAAACATGACCAAATGTGTAAGAATGTTAATTAAGTCTGACTTAGGTAGAGAATATGAGAGTAATTAGTTCAAAGTGGGTATTTTGGAAGTATTTTGCGGGTCAGAATTAATGGGGCTTGTCTGTCTTCAAGTACAGACGTCTGAAGTGTTGGACTACCTGAGGCATGAATCAATATTTAATAGTAGCATAATGGTTACAGCTGATTTAGTAAATTCTTAATCTCAACCTGCTTGTTCTGGATGCTGTTGTCTGGAGCAAACAAAATTAAAGGCAAAATAAGTTACAATTAACTTTGAAGTGGGGGAAAAAAAGATAACTGAATCAGTGGTATAAATGGTCTATTTGCCCTTTAACTAAGGTTCCCCCACCCCAAGCTTTAGCCTTAATAGAATTTCTTTGAGAAATTAACTTTACTGAGGTTTTAATTTTTAAAATAGGCAGGGCCTCTTAAAACTCATTAGGTAGGAGCTGCCTGATAATAGCACAAGGACATAGTAGTAACAGAGCCCTCTGCTAATACCTGCTGTCTGATCATCTCTGAGCTTGGGGAAGTGTGGAGAGGCGTTTAAAGCTCTAAGTGTGATGGTGATACAGTATTTGTGTATCTGCATTGTCTCCTGGAGTTATAGTGAGCAACTGGGATAATGGTACAAGGGGAATACTCTCCTGTAGTCTGGCCCATTCTCTTGCCAATATTCAGTCTCTGAAAGCTTCAGAAGGAGCTTCAGTGGCTCTTAGCAAATAAAATTGTTTTTTTCTTTCTCACCAGGCCGACTTAATATCACTTACCCAATGCTGTTCAAGCTGACCAATAAAAACTCAGACCGAATGACGCACTGTGGAGTGCTTGAATTTGTGGCTGATGAGGGCATATGTTACCTTCCACACTGGGTGAGTTGTCTCAGGCTGAACTGTCAAAACCTGAAGAGTAGGATTAGTGAGTTGCCAGTTTAATATTAAAGAGACAGAATGTTTCCTGAAAGTGTCTTTGCCAGTCATGTTCCTACAACAGCTTTCAATCACAGCTTAGGTTTCCCTCCATGCGAGTTTAACTAAACCAGCAAAGCAGACAGCTTTTTAAGATGCACCTGTCTGTTCTTCCTGAAATCAAACTGTGGTAAATTGATGTATTTCCAGGAAGATGGTAGCCCCAGCAAAAACAGGTGTATGTAAGGCAAGAGCATTAAAAAGATCAGTCATGTTAATAGTGGTTTGTGTCTTTGTTTTCACACTTGCAGATGATGCAGAACTTGCTTCTGGAAGAGGGAGGCCTGGTGCAAGTGGAGAGCGTTAATCTTCAAGTTGCTACTTACTCAAAATTTCAGCCACAGAGTCCAGATTTTCTTGACATCACCAATCCCAAAGCTGTGTATCCTTCTATTCAGTTATGGGGCAGGGGACAAAAGTTTTTTCCCAAATTTGAATGATGAAGCAGAGCTAGCTTTTCAGGTGTGGCTTATACTCTTCTAGTAGTAGTTAACTACTACGGCTCCTTCTGAAAACAAAAAAGGATGGATAGCTTATGTAGAGATATGCTGCCAACTGCTGGCACAAAGTGTACCTGGAATGAAGAAGTATGAATCTCAGGCTTGAAGTCCAATGAGTCTGCATGTCCCTTTAGAAGAACTCATGCAGCCTAATGTTTACTAAAAGGCTATCTACAGTACTGATGACTTTTAAATGACATTTGAGAGATAAAGGATCAGAGTTGTATAGATCGAGGCTTTGATGTTGCATTGAAAACAGATGTTTCATCTTAACATACTTCAAAGATTAGAAAATGCATTGAGGAACTTTGCTTGTCTAACTACTGGAGATGTTATTGCCATCAACTACAATGAAAAGGTACAGTATACAGCACCAGTCCATGCAGGTTTTGTTTGGATGCATTAATTTGAGGAAACAAGCTGTATTCTGTGTAAAAAAGCACACTGTATTTCAGTAGACTGTGACCACATGAGTACCTCTTGTGAATGGATTTTATAGTTGAGTATTTTTGGCAGCACATGTGATCACTTGGGATTGTAGTCTAAGCTCTGTTGTTGGATGGTGGTGCTAAAACAATCAACAGAGCTGTGCAGTGTTTGTGAGAAACAATCCCAGATGGTAGATTTTGCAGTTGGTTTTCTGTTGGAGGAGAAAAGGGTCAGTTAAGTCTTCTCCTGAGCTGCTCTTTAGACTGGTTTTTGATTCACAAGAAAACAAATGTTTGTGCTGTTGATAGTTTTGAAGTCTGTCCCTTACATGTATTGTAAATTCATAATTTGCTTCTAGGAATGCAGATTAAGGTACAGTAAGAGTGTAGTAAGTTACAGCAAAAAGTAGTTTCTTTAGCCCCAGCATATAGCAGTCTTCTAAGCTAAAAAATCTTTGCTTGCAAATTCTGTAGAGACCCTGCATTATTCAGTCCTCAACCTAAAGAGCACTTGCTTCCATTTTCTGGAAGCTCTCTGAAGAGAAAGGTTTAGATAGGGTTTTCTTGTGTGTCAGTTGAGCCATTTCATGTACAGTCTTAAAATACTCATTATTGTTTTAGATCTATGAGCTTCGGGTGATGGAGACCAAACCGGATAAAGCTGTGTCCATCATAGAATGTGATATGAATGTAAGTTAAAGCTGATGTGGAAAGTCTGCTTTTACTGTGTCCTCCCAGGAGGAGAGGGCATCTCATTCAGTGATAGCACTGTACACTGAGCATCTCTGATGCTGCAGGAAAGATAAAATCAGATGAGACAGGGAAGATGACTCATTTGACAGTACCCCGTATATCTTTGTAACCACAGCTGTGGTCTGGAGCTGTGCTTTGTGTACCATCAGGTGACTGTAGTGCCTAGAATGTAATGTTTAGTTTCAAAGTGTTCTGTAATCTGAGTTTCATTTAATAGCCTTGTCTTGATTCAAACTCCGATGATGTTGTGTGGTGCTGTGTTACTGCACTGTTTCAGCTACATGCTAAGACCTGCTCCTAAGAGGCTTAGTCTTTTTAGCTCTGAATTAGAATGTTGAGCAAACAAACCTCAGTTCTTTGTAGGTCAAATTGAGTGATAGTTTGTGGAATTTTGAGGGATAGCAGTATAAAGATTATGCTTAAAAGAAAAATAACAGTCATGCTTATTTTCATGCTTCTTGTGTAAATAGGTGGATTTTGATGCTCCTTTGGGGTACAAAGAACCAGAAAGAACTGCACAGCATGAAGAGACCACAGTAGGTTAAGCTTCTGTTCTCCAAAAATGTATTCCCTAGAAATCAACCTTGCTTGTGATGGGGCAGTGCGCAAAAATATATTTTTTCTTCCTGAAAAAATTAAGACCAAGCTTTACTTACCAAATGCTTTTTCTTGTGTTACTTAGGAGATGGTTGTCTACTAAGTGTTGTTTTGGAAAGGGATTGTTGTGAAGTTTTGGTCAGAAATACGTGGAACTGTTTTTGTGTGTTCTGCATATCACAACATGAACAATGAACTAACTTGCTTTTCCGTCGCAGGATGTTGAAGCAGACCACAGTGGATACATGAGCGATGTAGGATTTCGTGTAAGTCCCCTGTTTCTGCTAGTTTATGAATGTTGTAGAATGGTGATGGAAGGTTGTTCCAACCAACTGCAAAACAGTAGTATCTGTTCTTACAGGTGCTTATCGTTTAATTGGCAACTATCTGCATGTGTTACAGCCAGTAACAGTATGACTTCCTGTCCTTAAATGGCAGTTTTTGAATAGGAGACTGAAACATACTCCTTCACTCACAGTGCATCAGCTTATGTGTACCAAGAGGAAACATGCTGAAACAAGTAATTCAGTAAAAGTTATAGTAAGATTTTGCTGAATACAATATCCCTGTGCAGTGCTCAAATACGAGATACGGTTAAATTAAAAATCATTCTGTATATGCAGGCATTTTCTGGTTCTGGGAACAGGCTGGATGGCAAGAAGAAAGGAGTTGAGCCCAGTCCATCACCAATTAAACCAGGAGACATTCGAAGGTATGTCTGGGATCACTGAGTGGAATTTACTTTATTTCCTGCTCCTGCAATGTAAACAAGCTATTTTCATCCTAAGTTTGCATTTAGAAAATAATCTAATATTTTAGACTGACTGTGAGGTCCCTGTCTGCTTAAGATGCAGATCGGAAATTAATGTTGCTAAAACTCATGTTATGTGGAAGACAAACAGGGAGAGGCAGCAGGTCTGGACTGGGCTGGATTGAGTGATGCACAGAACCTTGCTAATGTACTCAGGTGAAATGTGGCAGAGTGGAATCTTCTTTGAGAACCAAAGCCAAGCCATGTGTGTGTTTGTTGTGGGGCAGGTTTTTGTGTGTGCTTTATTTCCTACAAGGACATTTAGAAATTCAGACTTGGTGAAAGTGTGCAGGTACATGGTTTCTGTGGTGTTCTGTCACTTACACTTGTCACAGTGAAACTTGAACCCTTGTGGAAAACATGTCTGTGGCCCTTTGGAAACCACAGGCCACATGGAAACATGCCCAGAGCCAAGCTGCTACAGCAGCTCCAGTATCTGATCATTTACTTCATGCAATGTGTGCATGCCTTCAGAAAGTAATTCAGTGGTTTAACTCTAGGATTACTTGATAATGAAAATTTGCAGCAGTGTTGGCACAGTATTGAAAGACACAGAATAGGTCTGACTGTGTTTAGTTGGATGGAAGGTAAAAAACTTCTTCCATAACATTTTTATGCTTCTTTTCCAGAGGAATTCCCAACTACGACTTCAAGATTGGTAGGATCACGTTCATTAGAAACTCACGTCCACTAGTTAAGAAAGTTGAAGAGGTAAATCAAATTGTATCTTTCCCAATTTGCACAGAACTAGAACACCAGAACTGCTGCCCAAGTTTGTGGTTCCTCTCTCCATACCTTCATACTTCATTGGACATTCCTCTTAAAAAGTGGTTTGAGTTAGGTGAAAGCAACCTCCAATATCCTTGCTTACTGATGTAAAAAGATTGATCTAAGTTTAATAAGCCAGGCCAGTTTCATTTGGCGGAAAGGTCCCTGAAATGCTTGTATTTTGAGGGAGAAAGGGGTTATTAAGTAGATTAAGGGTGTGAAATGTCGACAGTCAGTTGCTGCTCTGAGAGAATGTTCTTTCTGTTAATTGTTCAGTTTATATCATGCACAAGCAGTGAGCAAAGAGGTAACAACCTTTTTCCCTCCTTCCTTTTTCCAGGATGAATCTGGAAGCCGGTTTATTGCCTTTTCAGGAGAAGGCCAGTCCCTGCGCAAAAAGGGAAGAAAACCCTAAGTTGTGGTACCTTTAGTCAGTTAGGAGGAAAATAAAACAATTGCAGCATATTGAATCTTAGTTACTGCAGTTGAGAGGAGAGGTCATTTTGCACACTGGAACGCTTTTACTGGTTTGGTTTCATGTTTAAAACTGGAGTTGTTGGACTGTCTTAATTTTCAGTTGGAAATTAAGTTGAAAGTAAGTTCTAGGAATTCTGAAGGAACGTTTTGTATGTGTTGTAAGGAGGGAGAAGTTGACCTCTGATAAACCTGAGAGGTAAAACCAAGCTCTACCTTACTAGAAGGCCTGTTCTTAGACTGTATCCTCCCCTTTTACATCCTGAGCAGTGACGGTCTCACGTCACTCTGTGCTTGGTATTTTCCTCCCTCTGTATGTATTTTGCCACAATTTCAGGTAAGCTTTTTGGTGTGGTGTAAACCAAAGTGGATACTTTGGTGTTTAGGACTTTTGTTGCAGGGACTCTTTGATCTTAGCTTCAGGTGTTGGGTTATAAATCATTCTAAGCAATTTCCCTGTAACTGCTTTTTGTATTTATGACTAATAACATGCCTTTTTGATAGTTCAGCTAAATAAGGTACTGTAGCAACCTCGTGCCACATGTAGCGAGCAGCGAGACCCGGCTGTGCTGCCCGGTGCTGGGTAATGCCGGAATGCCCCGGGCAGCCTTTCACCGGCTGCTTGTAGCTCCCGAGCCCGGTGCAGGCCGTGCGCTCCGTCCCGAGGGGCGAGTAAAGGTTCTCCGGTGACCACCGTGCGTCCCGTGTGCTGATTCCCGGGATGGCGAGCGGGCTGCGCGGGGGGGTGGAGTGGAGGTCACGTGGCGTGACGGGAGCCCTGCCATTGGCTCGCAGGCCCTTGGGGCGGGGAGAAGGGGGGGGGGGGGTGGCCGGGCTCGTGCCCCCGGCGC
>NDXB01000998.1:58144-103387 GCA_002631895.1 Agapornis roseicollis
GGGGGGGGGGTTGCCGGGTTGTGTCGCCCGTCGCCATTGGCCGGACTCGAAGATCTCCTTGCAAAGCGCGGCAGTGATTGGTAGCGGGGCGGTGGCCCTCAGGTGGGGCAGTATGGCGGACGGCGGGACCTGGAGGGTAAGCGGGGCGGCGGGGGCCGGGGGCGGCAGGACGGGTCGGGCAGGCAGCGCGGCTTATCAGGGCTTGTTGTCCGCCCGCAGCCGCCACGGTCGTGCGAGGACTACTGGTGGGAGTGGAAGCACTGCCGCGGGCTGCGGCACGCCTTCCACCACTACTACGCGCACGGGGAGCTGCCGACCTGCGACCGCTGGCGGGAGGACTACGAGGCCTGCCGTGCCTGGGAGACGGGCCGCGCCGCCGCCGCGCAGGTACGACCCGCACCGAGCGGCAGCCGGCAGCGGTGGTCGCTGACTGACCCGGGCCCCTGCGGGCACCGCGTCCGGGCTCTGTAGGAAGGTGCCGATGAAGAGCAACTCCGCAGCCGCCTGTGGCGGGGGGTGCCGGCGGTCAAAGAAAGGCTGGGAAAGAGGGTGTCCGGTTGGGGTGGAGGCGGTTACGATGGTGTAACATCCCGCGGGAGAGGTGTCAGAGTTCTGTAAAAAGCTCTTGATTTCAGTTACTCCAAAGTTCCTAATAACGAAAGTTGCCTTGTTACAGGCAAAAAGTATTCCTGGGGCATCCAGAAATGCTCCTTGCTGCGGCCCCATGAACACTGGGGACCGGAGCCCTTCAGAACAGGCTGCAGCACAACTCAGCCTTTCGGCTCCATCGAACAACTTCTGGTATGGATGGTAGCACATAACTGACGGTTTTCTTTGTGATGGAGGAGTCAAGAGGCAAAATGTAAATGTGATGTAGTTAAAACCTTGTATCCTGGCCTGCTTAGCTAGCATTTGGCACTTCTGTTTAAGTATGATAAATTTCAGTTCCTCGTTTTATCTCAAATAGTCACAGCAAGAAATAAGCAGTGTGATACTGGAACATCCACCACTGCAGTGGTAATGTTTTTGTCTTGTACTTCAGGAAGCTCTGTGCAAGAGTGAAAGAGCTCGAGTCATGGAAAGCCAGAAGTATGCTCCAGTGTGGACGCTCAGGAAGAGCCCACCCCCTGACTGGTACCTTCCACTTGACCAAGAAAAACCAAATTAGTGAGACTGCTTTGCTGTGTTTGGTCAGTAATGCAATACACAATGCACAACTATGCTGGGTATTTTCCTTTTCTTCCATGTCATGTTGAAATGATGTAACTGTAGCTCTGCCCTGGTGGAAATACTTAAGTGCTCATTCAAAAACAGAGTTCACTTAAACACTCTCTACTATTTAAGGGGAGAACTGAGGTGCTTAATTTCATTCTGGTCTCTTACTGCTGTCTCATGCTTTAGGTTTTCATCTCAGCACCTTGGAAGGCAATGCCTACGTCAGTGCATACATGATTTAGCTCCTCTTGCTAGGCCAGCACCTCTTCCCCTCGCAGCCAGTGTTGTACACTTGTGGAACAAGGTGCCAGACGGGCAAATAAAACCAAGGTGGGGCTCCTCCCTGCCAGTTGAGGACAAATACAGCCACTGGCATTTGAAAGATCCTTCCTGGGTTTGTGACTGTTACGGGTTGACTGTTTCTTACCCGGTGGGATGAAACAGTGACCCTGCCCCTTTGTGGAATTGCTTTCTAATGGGTGCGTGTCGATTGCAGTACTCAAGCTTACTGCAAAAATGAAGGTATAAATGGATGGAGAGAAATCTGTTTTGGTTTAGGGCAAGCCCTTAGAAACTTAATTGTTATATGGCAATATTAAAGAGGAAAAAAAAACCCACCTCACTTTTGACTTTGTCACCATTCTTTCCCTCTTAGATGCAAAAGCATTTCACTGAGGTCTGAAAAGAAAGGCAGTAAACAGTCAGCTGTTAATTCCCTTCTAGTACAGATCCTAATATGATGACTGTGACATTCTTTACTTGTAGCATGGGAATCTTCCATGTAATGGTTTATGCAGAACAAAGAAATGCTGCATGGAGGGATGAGAGAAGCCTAGAAGTATAAAACACTGCAAAATACCATTTGTCTTGTTGCAGCATGGCACAAGTATAAGGCAGTGTAGCTCTGCTGGGCATCTTACTACTGAGATCACTGTTTAAAAAAACCCAACCACACAGGTACTTCATTAATACGTATTTTTTGCAGTCTCACACCTACAGTATTTTAACCTACAGGAGTAGTTCATCCTTATTCCATTCTTTCCTCCTGCATCAGCCAAGTAGCTCATGCCAGATGAGCTACAAACTCCTCCTCCATCACTGCGTATACACTTTGGTGATATCAATGCATTTTCCTTCAGGAGGATCATAGCCAGGGAGTGGTGGGGTGTAACTGGGTCCATCTCTCTCAAAGGGGAAAAGCCCCTGATCTCGCCTGATTGCTGCTTGATACAACTCCTCTGACTCGAGGCGAAGTTCCTTTAGTGCCTCCTGCTGAGCTTCTACCATGCTCTGAATTGCTTTCTTTTCTGCGTTATCTTGTTTCTGCTTAAACAAACACCACTTTTTCAGAAGTAAAACTCTTCTTTCAGTCTCCTCAGGTGACAGATCAGGAAGACTTCGCACCCTGATGCAAAGTAAAACAACATAGTCATAAAAATAGCCTGCACCCCAAAGAGTGAATCAGAGCAAACAACAAACACACACACACACACACACACACCCAACATAAAACCCTACCAAAGCCAGAGAGCACATTTCCTTCATACAGCGTCTCTCTCTGAGGTCTTCCAGTTGGTCTAACAGGAAATTTGTGTTACTGGTTTATTTCCACTACTTCTAGCAGTGGAAGCAAATAAAATTTATTTTCCATGTTTTTGTCTTGGTGGAAGCAGACAAGGTTTTGTCCCAAGGCTGGTGCTATGTTCCTGTTCTCCAGAGAGAGAAATAAGTGTTTCTACCATACATGCAAGCACACAGTGAAAGACTGACCTGTTGCTATCTGAGTACTTCACGGGTGTTATAAAATCCTCAATTGGAATCAATTCTGGGGCAGTTTTTTCCAACTTTTTAATTTTCTTTTTCATCCGATCCTTCTGTGCTTGCTCTCTCTTCACATCCACCTTCTTCTTCTTCTTTGGTTGTGCTCTACAAGGGAAGTAGTGGGTGTCAACCAAAGCAGGTATTTTGTCATTTAATTACACACCAGCAGCTTTCATCTCCACTTTGCTTACCTAAGTACTGTTCCTTCCTATTGCTTACTTTGGTCTTCAGTGAGGTTCCTGACATGAGCTTTATTCAAGTAATGCAGTTTTCCAGGTGACAGTAGCATGTCCTGTGAGATTTGCTGCAGGGAGCACTGTGCCTGCCTGAGAAAAGCAACCTCTAACTTGTGCTTAACATCAAAATGACGTGAGGAGGTGCTACAAAAATTGAACTGGAATTGTTGTTCAGGTGCAGCAGAGCGGGTAACAGGTTTATCTGCAAATATTCCTGTCCTCCTGCAGTAAAGAGGAGGGTGAATGGTTTCACACATCCTTCTAAAATTTCCACACTTGGAACCAAATTCAGGCTGCAGATGTTACTCTGCTGTTGTACTTCCTAATGGAGATCCAGTATTCCTAAGGTAACATGCAGCACATTCCCCAAACACAGACTAAACCCTCACAGTGAGCCTGTGGTGGGATGTCATAGAATCATAGAATAGTTCAGGTTGGAAAGGACCTTAAGATCATCCAGTTCCAACCCCCCTGCCGTAAGCAGGGACACCTCACACTAAACCATGCCACCCAAGGCTTTGTCCAACTTGGGACGCACTCACAACTTCCCTGGGCAACCCATTCCAGTGCCTCACCACCCTAACAAGAAAGAATTTCTTCCTTATCTCCAATCTAAACCGCCCCTGTTTAAGTTTGAACCCGTTACCCCTTGTCCTGTCGCTACAGTCCCTAATGAAGAGTACCTCCGCAGCATCCCTATAGGCTCCCTTCAGATACTGGAAGGCTGCTATGAGGTCTCCACGCAGCCTTCTCTTCCCCAGGCTGAACAGCCCCAACTCTCTCAGCCTGTCTTTGTACAGGAGATGCTCCAGTCCCCTGATAAACCTCATGGCCCTGCTCTGAGCTTGTTCATTCCTGCCTTGCAGACTGAACAAGCAGCTTCTGTGGTGAAACAGCCTCTCTGATGGTACCAAACAGCAACATGAGTATTTTAAGTCTAGCTGCATCAAAATAAAACAGATACCAAAATGTAGCCTGTACACAAATGCAGGCGGTCCAGTGTAACGCTTTATAGTACAGTGTTTTCTGTTCAAGGCTTTCATTTGCATTGGTGCTCAGAGGAACACAGCATAAATCTGAATATCTCAAACCATGTTCTGTGGCTGAGGAAGCAAATACACACATGCATCAAGTGGTAGTTGCACAGGTTGCCATTAAATTCTCAGGAGGCCAACAGTCCTCAACAACTGTTACATACAGTGAATGAAAAGCAAACACCTACAGTTAAAAGTTAATTTGGACCTTTGGAAATCTGCATTTCCCTATGGATGAAAACACCTCCATATAACTCCATGTAAGCTGCACTCACCTCATGGGGAGAGATGCCCTGAATGCCAGCACCGAACTTTGCCAGTGATTCCCTCGGGATGGAACTGCCTGGGACAGCCAGGAACTGAGGAAGGAAATGGGACATAAAGCATGAAGAGAAGCTGACTGTAATGCCATTGATTCTGCACAAGACCTATTCATTACTTATAATAAATATATTAGTTATATATAGTTAATGATATTAATTGTACACAGTTATATTTTATATACATATGAATCACAACACTGGGTTTTGAATCATCTTGGCTACTTAGTTCATGACCGTACACGGTGTGTGCCCGGAGATGGTAACCTCCCACTTTTCAGTGGGTAAACTGCACCCAGAATGTGGGCTGTCAGTGGGGCGGCCCGGCAGGGCAGGGCACCGGCGGGTGAAGCAGGTACAGTTTTACTGCTCAGAGCAATCCTGTGCTTGAGCCCCGGTACCGGTCTCTGAGATGCGATTTTGGAGGCGGAGCCCGCACCGTTCACATCATGAAGGCCGATGCCGTTCCTCACGCCCCGGCGGACAGCACCAGAACAAGAACCGGCCCGGTGCCCGCGCACCGCCTTCAGTCCGGAACCGGGCACGGGGAGCCCCGGGAAGGCGAGGCCGCCCGGGGCAGGGCTGGCGAGGGGCGGGCAGTGCAGGACCCGCGCCAGGGCCGCTTCCCCGGGCCCCCCCCGGTGCACCATGACCACCCCAGCACTACCTGAGCCTGGCCCCGCGGGCCGCCGCCGCCGCCAGCATGGCTCCAGCGCAGTGCCAGCGGCGCACCCGCAGAACCCCGCCGGCCGCGCTCCGACTCCCGCGGCCCCGGTTCCGTCTCACAAACGTTCCGGGCGTAAAGCGATGGGTTTGGGTCAAGCCGGGCCCCGCTCCGCCAGGCCCCGCCCCGCTGCCATCGCTGCGCTCCGCCCGGCAGGGGGCGCCCGCCCATCCGGCTCCCGCCCGCCCTGGAGGCGGGGCGGAGGTGCCTCGCGGGATCTCGCCCCCCGCCGGCCGAAGGCGGGGGAACGCTGGTGTTCGGGGGCGGCTGTTTCCCGCCGGGCCGGTTTGGCGGTTGCCAGGCGCCGAGTTCCGGCGTTGCCGGGAGCCGCCGGGAGCCGAGCGGGGGATGCGGCCGGGCGGCGGCGGCTGCGGCACGAGCGGCGGCGGGGCATGGAGCAGCGCTGAGGCGGCTGCGGCCGGCCGGGGGGGCGGGCAGAGCGGCGCGCGGCGGGGGCCCATGGTGGCCGGCGGCCGCTGAGCTCCGCCGCTCGCTCGGCCGCGGAGGCAGCCCGGGTGGAGCCGCCCTGGGGTCCCGAGGGCGGAGGCCGGCGGGGGCCCCGGGAGGGGAACAATGAAGCTCCTGAAGCCGACCTGGGTCAACCACAATGGTGAGTGCGGGCCGTGCGCGCCGCCGGGCAGCAGGTGCCGCGGGGCGGGCGGGCAGGTGCGGCGGGGTACCGGGCGGGGGCAGCGGGGCCGCGGAGGGGCGGTGTCGGCGACCCGGGGGGGTGGGTGAGGAGGGGCGCGGCGCGGCACAGCACGGCACACGTGTGGGGCGAGTTTGAACGCGGGCCAGCGGTGGCCGCGCCGGGGCAGCGGGGCCGTTCGGAGCTGCCACCTCGCAGGATGCGGGCGGTTGCGGCGTGCTCGGGGCCCCGCCGCTTCAGCGAGCGGTGCGGGCAGGTGCCGCGGGGCGGGCGGGAGCGGGGAGCAACAAGTCCTCGGTCCCTGGCGTCCGGGTTGCGCGGGGCCAGCAGGTGAGGTGCGACACCGGCCCGGGGTGCAGAGGAGGGGGATTCGCAGGGTGCGGAGCTCGGCCGAGTCCGTCCTCCGGAAGATGGCTGAAGGTGCCGCGCCGGCGGCCGTTGGAGCGGCGGCCGCGGGGACAGGTTCGCTCGTAGGGGGAGCGGGGCGCAGCCAGCCCCGGCCGCTGGTGGGACCTGCCGGCAACGTTGGGCAGCTCCGTCCTCGTGGGAGCACAGAGAGGGGTGGTTTGGGTCAAGCGCGGTCTGTGAGAGAGAGGAGGCTGTCGGGCAGCGCCCGAGGTGCCCCGTGCGATGGTGGATGGACGGATGTCCCGTGACGATGCGCTGCACTGGCCACGGTGGTCCCGTGTTACTAAGTCAAGTTCAGTGCTGGAGCCCCCCTATGCAATAGGCTGCAGCGCTGTTCGCCATGGATAGAAAAGATTCTGCTGATGCTGCTTGCAAAGCAGCTCCCTGAATTTGTATAGTATTCTGCCGGCCACTCGGGTGGTTCTGAACAGCTTTGTGAGCTGAAACACTCCGAATGAAGTGTCGCTGCTGACAGAAAGCTCTGAGCTTTCCTGGTGTGGTGAGTACAGGACAGCAACAGTGTTATGTGTTTACACTGCTTATGGTAGTTTTCCAGTGTAATATTGTCCTGTTCCTGGCAAAGCAGTGAGAGTAAATGTAACATGGAAAACTGCCTTGTGTTGATGCAAGTTTTGTCCATGGATTCCTGGGTACAGCTTTATTTGAACTGCAAATCTTACACCCTGGTATAAATGTCAACAGTTGAACTCCTCTACAATAAAACCAAACCAGAGGCCAGCTTATTCAAGTGTGTGCTTTGAGTTAACAAACCGCAGATACAATTTTGCAGCTGCCTGTCTGCACGCGTTGATGTCTTTGTAATCATGCTGCAGGTTTTAAGAGCAGTACTTTAAGCCTTGGGATGCATTTCACGTGCATCTCTACTTGAACTGCTCCGCAGGGACTGTACAGTCAGGAGATGGACCCAGCCTTTTGACACAAGGTTTTAGTCACCTTGAGAAAATGTGGATGTACTTTATGTGAGGTGTTTTCTACCTTTCTGCTTGGTTGATCTAAACAAATGTTGCATTTCCATTTTAACCTCCACCTGCCTGTAGGCAGATGATCCTGTGCCTCTCTGGAGCTCCAGTGGGAGCACACTTTTGACCTGAACCTTTGCAGGTCACAGGGATTAGGTCTGTAACTTCTTTCTGTTTTTCTTCAGCAGGTGCACCTTGTGGTGAGGATGCGTGTTTGAAATCTGTAGCAACTTAAAATGCATCTCACCACTGCAGAAAACAGCCTTCAGCCAAGCAGTTCACAGCAGAGCTCCGTTTATGAAGCCATGTGATACTTTGCTTAGTGGATAATGAGTGAGCCAGGGCCTTGATAGTTGCAGATTTTATTCCCATGTCTGCTGCTGTCCTGCTGGGATGAGTTTGGGCAAGTCACTTGGTCATAGTTTCACCACCTGCAAAACAGACATTCATCACTAGCTTCATTTGTAAAGTGCTCTAAGGTCTGCAAATATACAAGGACTGCAGAACATTCATATGTTCTGGTCCCTGGGGCAGGGCGTGCAGGATGAAAACTGGGGAGTTCAGTCAGCCTCTTTTAATGTGCCCGGGTTCTGGATCCTGCAGGCATTGCTGCAGGCAAGTAGTCTCCATCGCTCTTAATGGGTCTCCCTGCTTGCTGTGAAACCTCTCCAGAAACAGGGTAAACATAATTTATACTCACTGTGTGTCCTGGAGACATGCCGTGATTCTGTTTAAAGGGAGTTTTTAACCTTCTTTTATTTTCTCCACGGGCACAAGAGGCTGCTTCACTGCTGTTGGTTTGTTTGTGAGCAAGGGTCCTCACAGGTTCTTCCATGCACCAGGTCAAGGCTCTGTCCTTCCTTTCTCCCCATTCAGTTCTGGTTTTTTTACCTTATTGAGTGGGCTAGAATGGGTTTAATGTTTCTTACAGGCATACAGCTCCATGAGGTAATAGACACTGGAAGTTAATGTAGCTGGGAAATCCAGTATGCCTGCAAACCACGCACTGGTCACCCAAGATGCTCTTTGCAGTAAAAGCACTTCAACACGTTTTGGCCCTACAGGTTTTTGCCTTGGAGTTCTTAATGTCACTTTATCTGAGTACTTATTGGAAATGTTTCTTCTTCAGATGCATTTTCCATAAGCTTTTCACACTCTTAATGTGGGTTTATTAGGTTTTGCATGAAACTCTCATTATTGCTGTGTTCTTCTCTTCCACGTTTCATTGACTTAGAACAAGGAAGAACGTTGAAACATGCAGTCTAATAGTGGGGGCAGGAACAGATGAGTAAGATACAGATGGTGCCATTGCTTCTCCTTCCCAGTTTTCCATTCAGCACCTCTCTAAAGATGCATCACGTATCCAACAGTTGTATGCATGTATTTGGCACACAGGGTTTTGCAAGCCCTGGTCATTAAAGCTGGCAAATGCAGGCACATGCTGAGCCCTGCAGGAAAGGAGGTCTCTTGACATTCCCAGAAACCCAGGCAAATCCCAAGGTGCTGTTCATATATAACAACTTGTTGAAATCAGAGCCTGCTTTTGTTTAAATATGAGCACAGAGTTTATTATCTCTCCAAGCTGTAATGGTGGAATGTAAATATTTGAATTGATTTGTGAGTCATGTTGGATGTTATATATCAGAGGGGCTGGAAGTAAAATGAATAGGAAATCATTCATCCTGTGGTAGGAATGAACATGAAATTATCTTTATATTCTGTTGACTATTGTCTAAAGGTAAATAACAAGCAAAAAAGATGCAATACTGAAAATAGCCTTTTTTTTCTTCAGCTGGTAGCTTTTGTTAAAGATGGGACTTTCTTTGGTTTGAATTACCTTGCTTGGAACTTCTCCTTCCAGGCTTCTTTCATTATTGACAGTTCTTTAAGTACATAATATATACTTGGCTTCTTTAAACAAATAATCCAACAGGACATCTGGTCTATCATAAGGTGTTCTGGTCTGAATGACCTCGATTTGCTTCCTCATGCTTCCATAGTTTAAACTTTCTTTTGTTTTTCTTTAGATATTATTACAAGAGGACAAAATGCCGTTTTAATGTTCCTGCTTAAGTGTCTCATTTTGGTTTGATACATGATTGCTGTTAGGAATGAAATTCAACACATCTTTAGTTTGGAGCATTGGAAAGCATTCAACCTCCTTGAAAAGGGACCTTGTGCCTTTTGGCTTGTTTTGACAGGATCTAACAACAAACTCAGATAAAGACTTGGACAGAGGAGGGAGGCAGTCGCTATCAAAGGGCAGCTCCTTCTCCATTGCTTTGAAAAAATGATGGAAGTGAGGAAAAACACGGTGCCTGTGATCAGTTTATGAACCACAAGCAGTACGGAACAAGTCTTGCAGCTTTAACCTGTGACAGTTATCCTCTCCTGTAAACGGCATTGCCTTGATAACGGTACCCTGGAGGAAAGAGCACCCTGGGGATGATCTTGTCTTGCTAAATCTCTGTCCTGTGATCACTTAATCTGTTCCCTCTTTGTAATCATTTGGCATCCCTGGATGGAGAAAACGGCAAAGAAATATTAAGGCTTGGTTTACTTGGGCAAGCAGTCTCATAATTACAGAACTTGTTCTGTGTTGTAAGGGGCAGACATAAAAGCGTGGAGAGCAAACTTATTAAGAACATACATTCCTTCTAGGTTGTGAAAGTGTTGATACCTGTTCCCAAGCAGTTGCTTTGCCAGTGATCCTTTTTACTAATCTAATTTAAACAGGGGAGGTTTAGATGGGATATATGGAAGAAATTCTTTCCTGTTAGGGTGGTGAGGCACTGGAATGGGTTGGCCAGAGAGGTTGTGAGTGCTCCATCCCTGGCAGTGTTCAAGGCCAGGCTGGACGAAGCCTTGGGTGGCACGGTTTAGTGTGAGGTGTCCCTGCTTATGGCAGGGGGGTTGGAACTAGATGATCTTAAGGTCCTTTCCAACCCTAACTATTCTGTGATTCTATAACAAGCCCCCTGTTTCTCAATAGCCAAGAGAAGCCCATGCAGCTCTGGAGCAGGACACTGGGAAAATTCCCCTTTCCAAGCTGGTGCATTGGCCTTCAAATGCCTCTTATAGCTGATGCTGAAACTTTGAACCTCTGTTGTGAACTCCAAGTGTTTCACCTACTTGTATACTTGTGAATATGAGTATGTGACAGAACTGACTTAAAACTTCATGTGCTAGATAGGAACTGAATTCTTTGTGACGTTGATATGCTGCTTTCTAGTAAATAGAGAAGCTACAACTCCTTTCTGAGCATTGGCCAAAGGGTCCAAATCAGAGGCTCTCTAGCCTGGATTACATCACTGTGAGTCTAAGGTCTCCAGTGTTGAAACACAGTAACTACTGTTGCCTGAAAAATGGATGCAGGTGGTCATTTTAGCTGAAGAGGTAGAAGCTCAGGTTCTGGTATCCAGTAGTTACTGCTTCCTGCAGGCATCCAGACACAGCTGCTGCTACACTTGGCTTCACCAAAAGGTCACTGCAGCCAGAGCCAGGAATCAAATCCTGGTGCCCTTAGTCCAGAGCAAGATCATTAAGTAGTTGATTCCCTCTTTGGTTTCCTGTTGTCAGTTTAAGTTCATGTGTTCTTCCATGAATAAGTAAAACGTGGCATTTTGCAGTTGTTTGCATTTGGATTATTGATGTTTATTACAAAGAGGGTGTGACAGGTTGAGGCTGGGTGTAGTTTGACAGATTTCCTGTATATGAAAACTGGAAGACTCTTATCTGTAAAAACTCCTAGAAGTCTGGAACTTGATTTAGTAAGCTAATGTTTCTAGGGAGAAAAAAGCAGGTCTTTAAAGGTTAACCACTGGATGCATCTGGACGTTGCTGGTGAGACTGTGATGTATGAAACCAGTCCGGTTTATTAGGAAGTATCCCTCAGATGGAAACATTATTTACCTGGCTCTTCCAGGAGATGGGTTTGACAGGCCTCATGTTCACAAGTCATTGGATGTTAAGCTTATTGGCAAATTCTGTGGAAAAGCCCAAGTTTCCTGGTAGGTCACTGTTCATGGTTAGTTACCTGTGCAATAGGATCCCTTCCTAGTTGAGCCATGCAGGAAACTTGATTTGTTGAGGGCTTCATTTGTTACTGCCAGTTTTCCCAAGTGCAAAGTCCGTACCCTTTTTACACCATCTATAAAATAATGTCCTGTGACCTGACAACTTCCTCTGAGGTCTGAGATTTGAGAGTTATAATAATTTAAGAAAATATCTGCTCAGTGTTTGTTAGATAAAAAAACCAGTTTCTGCTAGGAAAATAACTAAAAGCTTTATCCTACTACAGAAATACCTGGATGATTGTGTTTGAGCACTGTCTTCAATGAGAGTTCCCCTCCATCTCATAAAATGTAGGAGAGCTGAAGGAGGGATACAGTGGAGTGACCAGAATGATCAAAAGTGAGAGACAGCTTTTGTACAAGGCACGGCTGAATGGGAGTCTTTGGGCCAGGAGTGGGAAAACCAAGCTGGAGACATGATGAACATGTGTGTAGATCTGTGAGCAGCAGAATGAGTGAATTTATAGGGGAAACAGCCTGTTGTGGGCCTATGATTCAAGAAGTTGGAGTTGGAAATCTTTTGGAGATGGGCAATTATCCTAGGAAGAAACACTGTGTCCTTGTCATGCTTAGGGAGATACCCAGTGCTAGTTTCTGCACACAGAGTACTGGGGTAGGTGGACATTTTCCCTGGTATGATGTGGCTAATTTTAAGCGTTTATGGTGAATTCGTAGCTAAGTTACTTCTGGCTCCATAAATAAAAGAACTGGCTAAATTTCATCAACCCTGTTTGTGGATCTGTACAAACGTTTTGCCTGGAAGGAGGAAGACAACTGATGTTACTGCTCCTCTAGTCTTGTGCTCTTAAGATAAGGCAGAAACTGGAGAGGCTGTGATAGTTTAAAGCATCTGGAAAGGGCAAGATAGATGTTTGTTTCTTGCCTGTGCGTCTCTAAATATTCAGCTTAGCCCTGTCTTAAGTTGCATTCGAGTTAATACAGTACAAAAGATAGAATTGGCGCAACAAGCTGAAGAAAAGCCTCAGCTATGTCTCAGGTTGTGTTTTATGTGGCCTAAAGGACTTGGAAGGAATGCAAGTTGAGTGCCATCTTACTGTGCTTAAGGTCTTTGCTTGGCTGCCTGTAGAAATTTTAAGGGGAATCACATGTCAGTTTTAGTATAAATCCAAGGAAAATAAACCTTAGAGCAAGTCACCATAAAAAAATAAGAAATACAGGATATTTGGATGGGGGTTTTGTTAGCAGTTTAGTGTCAACAAATTCGGATGTTCAGGTTTATCACTAGATAAATTCTCCAACCTTTATGTTTTTATGTCTAAACATATTGTGAAGATGCACTGAGGAGTTGAGATAGAGTGAAATCTATTGAGTAGTCCTGGTATATGGGTACCAGTTCTTTTGGCTCTTTGATAAACTGCCTTATTTTATGCTGGCACATGTGTGATCTTGCTTGCAGAAGCATTCCAGTTTGAAAGGGTTGGGACTGCTGCCAAAAATTATCTGAATGTGGAAATCACATGTGTTCCTTCAAGTAATCCTTAGTAGCAGCTCTTTGAGCATCACTGAAAGGGCAATAAGCTTACTTCTCCTTCTGCAAAGGTTAAAAGAACTCTGAACATGTAGGAGAGGGTGTGTGATCCAGTGGTTGGAGCAGAATGGGCTGCGAGGGTTGTCTGGTTTCCAGAGGTGTTCCTCAACTATATTACTTATTTGCTAGAGTTTATGTTTTTGTGAGGTTACTAGTGTTCTTCTGAAAGATGTGGCATGTAGAGAACTGAAGGATGTAAGTATTAGTACTAGAGTTGGTTAGTCTTCCTCTGTCTATGTGGAAGCTATAAAAATAGAAGCTAGTATTTGGGTAGAAGAGTATCATAGCAACAGGATCTGAGACAGGTAATTGTGTGACCAAGAGATGCAGTCTGAGATTGGGGAGGACTGAAAAACACAAAACCAGAAACCAAAACAAAACTTGCTTCAAGTCATCAGCTAATGAACTGTAGAAATCTGGAAGGAATTCCTTACTCAAGTCAGTTTTGTTTTGTTGGCATTTGCTTTGTGGTATTACTTAGCTTTGAGGCATTTGGCATATCCTGCTGGATTAAGTGTCCTTGGTTATCACTGGTTTGTTATGGCTTGATAACTTCCATATACACTCTTAATGGGCTGGCATTTCTGTAATTAGGTTGCTTTCAATTCCTAGTCAGCTGTAAATCTTAACAACTATAGTTTTTAGAAGAAGGAAGTTATTCACCATCTAGAAGAGTTATGGTTCTTTTGGCATTACTGCATTCTCTTGGCTGTAAAACAATTCACGGTGTTGCTGCTTGTTCTCTAATTCCAGGAAAGCCAATATTTTCAGTGGACATTCATCCAGATGGGACCAAGTTTGCAACAGGAGGACAAGGTGTGTTTGCATACTGACAGAAGTTCGAATTTTGGGCTATAATAATAATCTTGTGCCTTCACAACACTTGAATCAGTTTGACCTTTTTAAAAACACATCACTTATCTCTGAGAAACAGATCATTGTGTAGTCATTAAAATGTATTGGCGAGTGCTGCTGTTACTGCAGAAGGCAGGGTTATGTTTTCTGATGTACTCGTCCTCGTGGACATCATTGAGATAGGCAGAAGCTGCAGTAATTACTTGTGGCTATGCTGGCCAAATTTCTTCTTTGAAGATGAGCTGAATGTGAAGTTGGGCTTTTTGACCTGCTAAACACTAGAGCTACTGGGACAGAAAAATCCAATTATATAAATGGAATAGCTTAAGAAATAGATGCAGAAATATTATGTGGATCACAATAGTGAGCAATTTTATGTTGGCCACAATAATTGCAATGTCAGATTTGAATCTATCTTTTCTCTTTTAAAATACAAACTTATTATAAGTAGTCCATCCCTACAGTTGCCATCAGTTGTGCACAGTATGATTTTTCAACAAGGCTGTATAACTTTAATTTTAAAGAGCTTCAAGAAAAATAAACCACTTCTGACTTGGTGTAATTATATCTGAATGGCATCTGTATTCAGATGCTTCCAGTAATGCCTCAATTTTACATTAGTTCCAGAGAAGCTGTTTTGGTTGGGAAGCCTTTTAAGTACATATTTAAAAGGAGTGGGTGGGCTTTTTGTTCTCTTACAGGTCAGGATTCTGGGAAAGTTGTAATCTGGAATATGGCGCCTGTCCTGAAAGAGGAAGATGAAAAGAATGAAAATATTCCCAAGATGCTTTGTCAGATGGACAATCACTTAGGTAACAAAGATGATTCTTTTTTTGTTTTACCTTTTTTAAGCATTTCATGTTTTACAAAAGCCGTGCCCAGTTCAGTGGTGAAGAATCAATACGACACAGCAGAGTGGTCTCATACTTTGCTTGTATGCTGGTTTAGATGTGCAGCAGAAAATGTTGGGAAAATGTAGGAAACTGTACAGAGAAATAGTTACCTTTGGAAATCTTCCTATGAGCTTTTTCCAGCTGTGGCCATCAAGTAATTGATAACATACATTCTGAGGAACTGAGAAGCTCTGAAGGAAAGGGCAAGAGAAGAAATGTCATATGAAGCATCCTGCTGTAGTTCTAACTTATTCCGGATTTATTGCACATTACATTTGAAAGTATGGTTACCTGAAAAGCTGTTCCTTCTTCAAGATGCATCATCTTCAAGATACATTGTCTCTTTTGTGCCCTCTTAATCCTGTCTCATTTACCACAAGCAGTTTTCTTCGTTAGATGAATATTAATCTTTCTTCTTTTGAGCTACTTCTGGTGAAGCTTTTTTAAATAAGGAGTAGGCTTTTAAAATAAGAAGTTCCTCAACTGCTGCTGAAAGATAAGTACTAATTCATTTACCTAAAGCAGGCAGAGTAACTGCTACAAGTGGAAGAAGCACACTTAAATCCTAACCATTTCCTGTCAGGTTTTGGTTATTATAAACTCTGCCCCACTCCTGAACCACTTATTCTCATATTTCATCTTACAAATGTTTTTTTCCTACATTTCAGCATGTGTGAACTGTGTGCGATGGTCAAACAATGGAGTTTACTTGGCTTCAGGGGGAGATGACAAGTTGATTATGGTGTGGAAACGAGCTGCGTAAGCATATTTCTTCCTTCCTGATTTTATGTTGTATTTTAAGTAGGTTACTCTGTTGCATCTCTTAATGTTTCTTCACTGTGCTGGTATTTTGGAAGTTCACTGCTTCTCCTGGTGCATAAGGAGCTAAAACCTGGTATGGGAGACTTGATGTCCTGTCTCTTGGGCTGGAGTATGCCTACCTGGGCAGTCTCTGTCCTGCTAAGGAGCTGAGGCATTTTCTTTTGTACTTGAAGAAAGCTTCCTGATGAGATTTAAAGAGTTATCTTAAATGTTAATTTTTTTTTATTATCTATAGAAATTGTACGTTTTATTGAAGCTAATTTTTAACATCTGGAATTACTTTCTATTGAAAAAAGAGTTTTTTCCCTTCAGTTTTCATTGCAGGAATAATTAGCTATAAAAACGAAGTGTGCTGTGCATCTGATTTTCTTTAGCAAGAAAGCTTGAAGAATGGAGGTTGTTCTGTTGATAACTTTCTCTTTTTTAATTAGGTACATTGGACCTAGCACTGTGTTTGGTTCTAGTAGCAAACTTACTAATGTTGAGCAGTGGAGGTGTGTATCGATTCTCAGAAGCCATTCAGGGGGTAAGTTAAAAGGTGTTGAATGAATGTAATTTGCATGTATTTGGGAGGAAAAAAAAAAAAACCTTTTCAGTTTTCCCTCAAAACGTACATGTTTAGTGGCAACTGAGTCACTACTTCTGAAAGCATCAATGATAATCTNGATTCTCAGAAGCCATTCAGGGGGTAAGTTAAAAGGTGTTGAATGAATGTAATTTGCATGTATTTGGGAGGAAAAAAAAAAAACCTTTTCAGTTTTCCCTCAAAACGTACATGTTTAGTGGCAACTGAGTCACTACTTCTGAAAGCATCAATGATAATCTAAAAGAAAATGTCATTTTTAATCAAATGCTGATTTTCATACAAGTCACTTCAGGCAAAGTAGCAGAAAACTTCCAGCAACTACTGTAGTAGAAAGATTAGCAACTAAGGAACTTATGTTTTGCTATTTGGTAGCTTAAAAATAAATCTGAATAGTGGAAGCTAAACTGCATTTTTATTTCAATAAATGTTCACACTTGCAGTGAGTAATCTCCTGTTAGCAAAATACAAACTTTTGTAACCCAAAGAATATTAATATTTATTTAAGAAAAAGTAAAACTGAAGAGCACTGCAAAAGATGAATAAACCAGATTTCAAATGTGTTTTGCACCTGCTGATATGAGCTGCGATTAAAAGAAAGATTAAAATCACTTTCATCACTCCACATGTGTTGGAATAAAGTGAGTGCATTGCAACAGCTGCTGTTGCGTTTTCATACAGAACAAAACAAAGCACTTTATACATGCATTAGTACTTCCTGTCGTCACTAAACATTGCATTCTCTGCCCTGGATTTTGTTGTTGTTGCTCCCTATTGGGCACTGTAAAAAAGTGAGTGCTGCTGTGTTCTTTCTTACCTTCCACTCTAGTGGAATCATAAGTTCTCAGTGATGGAAAAGAAGTTGCCACATCAGTTCTTTTAAGACAGATTTTTGGGATTCTCTGGTTAACATCAGTGTCTTAAGTGAAAACTTTTTGTGAACAGATGTCATGGATGTAGCATGGTCTCCGCATGATGCCTGGTTGGCATCCTGTAGTGTGGATAACACTGTTGTCATCTGGAATGCTGTCAAATTCCCAGGTGAGAATTTTTATGTTTCAAATGTGCAATATGTAAAGCTTTGTGATAAGCTCCTTGCCCCATGAGTGCTTTTCACTGACTGTGAAAATCATCAGGTGGGAATGGGTTGTCTGTCTTTTGAGATGACGTTCTTGCAATCTGGTGACATAGTCCTCCTTCCAAGTTTGGATGGCAATGAGCAGTGAATGCCACTCTGCTGTAGACAGCAGCTACATTCAGGTTGCTAATTTTACATGAATGTTGTCACATGTATTTTCTCTTTTACCTTCCCCCCCCCCCCCAATCCCAAATAAATAGAGCTTGAGCTTGATAATACATCTATATATGCATATATGGTTGGGTTTTTTTTTCCCTGTTGCCTTTGTACTCACAAGACTTTACATTCATTCACCTTTGGGTTGGCATTATTTTATTTACCTCATTTTAAATGCTGCTGCTTAATAAGCAGTGGGACTTTACAGGGTGAAGGGAAGGACTAGCAGAGCCTCACAGTGGCAGAAGCTCTCAAGTCTTACGTTTGATGGCCATTTTCCTTCTTCCGTTGCTGCAGTGCTGGCAGGTCACACAGTCCTGAAGTCTGTTTCTGAGCGATAAACAGCGGCACACTGGACAGCTTTAGCTGACCTGTGAGGGTCTGTGGCAGTTCAAGAGCTTGTGCTTTTATTTGGCTGCTTCTCACCACTTGATGCAGGCTAAAACTCCCATTCTGTGGTGCCTAGTCACTGTGTTATGTTTTAGTGTTGCTTCCAATCCAGATACCAGAGTTTTTAGACATTCACGCTAGCTGTGTAGCTTGTGCAGTACTCTCAGCTGCTTCTCTCATAGTCCGATAAGGAAGAGATTGACTGAAAATAGGTTACCAGGTCTGCCAGGCTTGTATGTCTGTTCAGCTGCAACTTTGGCTTAGATCACATTTGCTTCACAAAGCTGAATTTTTGATAATCTTTGTGTGTGGGGGACAGGGTGAATGTTTAACTGAAGTTCCAGTTAAACTGCTGCTTCCCATAGCTTGCAAGTGCTATTCTGAACACCTGGGGTTCTGCTGGTGTTTCTGCTCTGATCTGTTTCTTATAAAGAACTTTGCACTCCTTATGTTGTTGTTTGTGCGTTAAAGGAAGTTATATTTAATAATGCTTTTTCCAAAAGATCTTTTAGATCTCCTCAGCAGTTTGCCATAAAGGAAGTATCAGTAACTATTCCCTGTTCTCAATGTTTTTTGTGCACAGAAATTCTTGCCACTTTGAAGGGGCATTCTGGCTTGGTGAAAGGGCTGACCTGGGATCCTGTTGGGAAATACATTGCCTCTCAGGCTGATGATCGAAGTTTGAAGGTGTGGCGGACCATGGACTGGCAGTTGGAAACCAGCATCACAAAGCCCTTTGATGAGGTACTCCAGAATGTGTGACTGTTCAAAGTGAATTCCTACAGAATGAACAAAAATGATAAGAATATCTCTGATTCTGCACAAACATTAATTGATTTAATGGTGCTGAAGTAAATGAAACTATCAGATGACAGGTTCTAAAGGGGAGAAAAAGTGCTGCCTTCTCACACAGTGTGATTAAAGTGAGACTTAATTGCCATTGGATGTTGTGGATGTCAAAGGTTTATTTGGGTTATGTAAACAATTAAGTAAATTCCTGGAAATGGAAAGGTTATTCCAAGGAAATACTGGCATGCTAAGTACACTGTTCTTACGTTCTTCCTTATGCATCTTCTCTTGGCCACTATCAGAAACAAGATAAGTATTTAGGAGGGATCTTTGGTCTGGCATCATAGGGCTGTTATGTGATGACTCTGATCAAGAGATCAAATTTCTGATTGCTTAGTGAGTGGAGTGTTCTGCAGTGATCTTATGGTATTGTGATAGTGCAGTTACTCTTTGTATAGAGCATAAATGCCTAAATTCATGTGTGAGCTGGTGTTGCAAGTTGAAGTCTCACTGTTAGCACTTGGTATGCTGCAGCCCTGTCACTAGTTAAGGCTCTGAGTTTACAGTATCGAAAAAGACTTATGTTTTGTTTCCTTTAAAAAAGTTCTCTGGGTTCCTTTTTCCCCCTTTTGGTAGGGCTTAAGTCACACTAGATCACCTGTATAATATACAGCTGAAGTACTGAGAATTGCAGGTAATGACTTGCTTTTGTAGTCACAAAAGACTGACTTTGTAATCATATTCCCTAAATCTAAAACTTGAACAGCTTGTATTAAACATCCTTTGTTTGCCACTTTTAAAGCTCTAATTCTTGTTTGGTTTGGGTTTTTTTTGTCAGTGTGGAGGGACAACTCATGTGTTGCGACTTAGCTGGTCACCTGATGGTCACTATCTTGTNATTCATATTATCTAAAACTTGAACAGCTTGTATTAAACATCCTTTGTTTGCCACTTTTAAAGCTCTAATTCTTGTTTGGTTTGGGTTTTTTTTGTCAGTGTGGAGGGACAACTCATGTGTTGCGACTTAGCTGGTCACCTGATGGTCACTATCTTGTTTCTGCTCATGCCATGAATAATTCTGGACCTACTGCTCAGATCATTGAGAGAGATGGATGGAAAACCAACATGGATTTTGTAGGGCATCGGAAAGCAGTTACAGTAGTGGTGAGTGAGTAATTTATCCCTGAACTAAAACTTTTGATAATTTTATGCATAAATGGGACAAGAGGTGAAGATAAGTGTCATGATTAGTAAAGCAAACCCATGGTAATGATGCAAAAATGCCAACTTTACATGTTGGAAGCAATCAGTTTGCTCTTGTGATAAGAGAACTGGACATAGATGAACAAAGTAAGAAGGTGAAGGTGCAGAAGCATGTTAGTAACTAACCACAGTTAGCTTGGTTAGCTGTTCAGTGACTTGATTAAAGTGACATCAGTTTCTAGTGGCTTCCTATTGCTAGTAAAATTATGATTACTTACCATTCCTGTCAAGGCATTCAGAAAGCCCCTTCAGAAAGCAGATGTGCTTTTGTCAGTGCTCTCATAGTCTGGTTAAGGGCTTTGCTTCTATGAAAAGTTTTTTTTTTCACTCCTAAGTGGGAAACTTGCTCTTAAAGCAGATCTTAAAGCAGATAAAATGTAATTACTGGAATAATACTTGGGGCATCTCATTGGTGCAGAAATTCAATCCGAAAATCTTCAAGAAGAAACAAAAGAATGGGAGCTCCACCAAGTCGAGTTGTCCCTACTGCTGTTGTGCTGTTGGTAGTAAGGACCGATCTCTTTCTGTCTGGGTAAGTGAGTTTTTTGCCCCCCTTGAACTAATGTGGTTATTTGGATAACTTTGGGGTTTAGCACAAAGGCCACATATGCAGCATTAGGTCTTACATTTAGGTTAATGTTTAGGGGTTTTCTCTCTGTTGTTATAGTATTATCTGGCAGGGAGGAAGTGGATTGGTGTTAGTTCATTTCTCTAAAGCCAAGAGCAGTGGCAGAGTATGTTGCCCTGGTGAGGGGCTGTGGGGAACTATTAAAAGAAATCATGTTACCTCAGTTAATAAATATAATTCCACCCTATTTTCTTCCTATGTCCTTTCCTCATTCTCCATACGAGTTTTGTAAGACTACTGTTTCTCCATGTTTAGCCCACCTATTCATTAATCACTCTTACAGTCTACCTTTGTTAGTCTTGCTTTTATGGGTATGAGGAGAATATAGCAAGGTCAGGATAGCTGCTTCTGAGCAGCGCATCTTTCTGCTTTGTTCTGACTTCATTTCCTGGCTTCTGTTTTTGCTGTTGAAAGAGGAATGTGAAAGTGAATGAGCTTTTTAAGTATATTTTAGAGTTCTCGATATCTAGTTTGGGTTTTACTGTAAAATTTACACTAAAATTGTTATTCTGGCTAAGAGAAGAGTAGCTATTCCAACACTTAGAAATGCAAGATGGTTGTTTGGCAACTGGAAAGGACAAGGAATAAATTTAACTGATTTGTAAAGCTTTGTGATGAGAATGTGCCAGAACACACCAATTGCTAACTGCAGTCTACTGTTTATAGATTCCAGTGTGATATTTATCCATTAATCGCTAAATGCACAACACTAAATCTGTTTCTGGCAATGCTACCAGTGCATACCCTTATCAAAGTATCACTCTCACTATTTTTTACTTACTATTTATACTATGATTTCATTTAGGGTGACTGTTGATGTTATACTAGGTATTATAGAGATGCAGTTGCAGGCAGCCTTTGCCCTGAAGACCTTAATTGTTACACATATAACACAGACCTATGAAAGAGTAAAAGAAATAACTACTGAAGGTGACTGCTGCACTACATCTGTGAACCTTTTAGCATGAAACATCCTATACCACATTGTGTTCTGCTTTATTTCAGTTGTACTATGTACTATAGATATCAAGACCTTTGGTTTAACGTTAAAGAGCTTAGAATGATTTAGAACAGGTTACTGGGGATTTTCATATTCAGTTCTTTCTAAGCTGATTTATAAATATAGAGGAATCCTCTTTAAGAATAATGGTGAGTCAAATTCCCTTTGCTCTTGATAGGCTTCACTTATTTAGACAAGCAAGCCTGAGTGAGGACATGGAAACCTAATCTGTTTTCTGTCTTCCTCTTGTGGTAGCAGTTTACAACATTTCTATCTCATTAAAGCTTAGAATAGAAGCTGTCTTTAGCATCTGTGAAATTACTTTTTAAGTGGTAGAGAGTGTTCTATTACTGCGATATAAAGGCAAAGTTGGTTAAGAAATTCGGTTGGTGTTCCAGAAAGGAGGTGAGGGTTGAATGTCAGCTGCTATTCTCCAAAGCTTTTCTGTGCCTGTAATGGAATAGGTAACTAGGTGCTTCAGAAAGACCACAAGGCATACAGCTGTCTCCTGGCCAGGTCTTGTTTGAATGTTGTTAGACTCTAAGAGAGTGTTAATGTGGTAATATCTGTAGCATAGAACTTAAATTTCTGAGTGTTGTTTTTTCTATTTTAAGCTCACGTGTCTAAAACGCCCTTTAGTTGTCATCCATGAGCTGTTTGACAAGTCTATTATGGACATCTCCTGGTAAGTTGATTTCTGCTGTTTGTTACAGAAGCCAGTGTGTTGCTATCATCTTTAGTTATATGTATTGACCGGAAATTCCTTAAAACAGTATAGATTGTAGCTTTAGCTAGAGATTTGGATTGGGTTGGACAACCCACTTTCCCAGCAGTCTACTGTCACATATCTTGTTTTCCTCTTTCTGCTCTTAATGGTACTCCCTCCTGCTTTCTTCCTATAGCTTGGTCATAAAAAGGCAGAAGTCTGTAGTTATAGACTGCATATGCACTGCAAGTGAATAGTAAGGGAGAAATAACCACAAGACCACTCAGTAAGTGGCATTAAAAAACCACTCTGCACCTATACATCAGGTGATTTACATGGTTAAGGATTCTGTACAAGAAAAGACTAGTATTTTTTTCATGATAGACACGCAGCTGACGACATGGGTTGTCTTAATAGCTATAACAGTTTTGGTGGGTTTATGCTGTAAGTGTTAAAGCTTACAATTGTATAACAACTTGTTTTCTGTGTGCCCTGTGGAGTTTGCCATGAAGCTCAGTGAAGCATGATAAAAAATTCTCAAAACCAAAATATTTTTCTTTCATTAACAGATTAAGGCTAGAAAGCCAGTAAATGGAGTATTTCATGAGGAGCGCTGCTATTGTTGTAGTACAATAGCTTTGAATAGCTTTGCTTTTCTGTAATGTGTTTTATTTTATTTCTCCATCTGCAGTTTGCGCATTTTTCGTGGTGTAAAGTCATAGGCAATAATAGCTGGTTAACATTTTGCAATTTCTGAGGAAATGGTTTTGTGGGATATTTGAGAGACAAAGGATCATCAGGAAACTTATTTTATATCCTGCTTACAAATTGAAGTGGATGGCTAAAATGTCAGTAATATGGAATGTTCCAAGAAACATGCTCCATTCTGAAAACAGACTGAGTAAATTCAGAGAAATCTGATACTATTGTTATAGCTGTCTCATTCCTATTTTAGAGTTTCAGGCTTGGATACATCATCATGATATCTGAACATGATAATTTTTTCATGGAACAATTGCTTGGAGCCAGAGGTCAATAGGAGCTCAGCAATTTTGTCTGCAAAACAAGCAGAGAACTCTCAACAAGATTTTAGCATTTTCTAACTCGGATTAGTATTGGTTAACCTGTCACACGGTGCTGAGGCCAACTTCTCTGGATGTGGTGCCATCAGCCAGCACAAAACAAGAAGGTGTTTTCAAACACCTATAGCCATGATGCATGGAATATATTTTTAAGCTTTGCTGGACTAGTTTTATAGGACTTAAGAGCTGTGTCTGCTTCCTTTCCTATTCCATCCTCTTTGACAAGTCATTCGTATATCACTGTGTTGCCATCTCTATGAGCTCTGTAATTGGAAGTTATGGGGTTATTGGTCAAAACTCAGCAAGCACTTGTTTGTTTTTTTTTTTTCCAAATGTGCAATGATGGGTTTTAACAGAAGGTTAACATTTCTTTAAGACTAGAATGTATAGTTTCTCCTTTCTCTTTTCCATCAGGAAAACATTTTGAGACCTCC
This sequence comes from Agapornis roseicollis, assembly GCA_002631895.1. Lineage (NCBI taxonomy): Eukaryota > Metazoa > Chordata > Aves > Psittaciformes > Psittacidae > Agapornis > Agapornis roseicollis. The sequence goes on from NDXB01000998.1 coordinate 81,893, forward strand.
AGAAGAGGGTTATAACATGTCTCCACATACAAGAACATGCACAGTTTGCTTAAAAATGCAAATAATGAACAATAACAAAATAAAACATATGTTCTCGCCTAATAGAGTTGTTTGGACTGCTCATATGCACAGCTTGCTTTCATATTGCTGTCACTTCAGATAATGACGATGGAGAAGAGGCATTTACGCAACTTGTAGAGCTGCTGCTTCTTCAGTCTCATCTCTTCTCCTTCCTATCTTGTTTATTTGGACTGTAAACTCTTTCTAGTGGACTGTCTGTAACTTGTTGCCCATGTGTGATGAAGCTTCATCTTCTTGGGCCCCAAACATCAGTTTATGGGGCCTTATAAGAAGTATATCAATTGCTTATCTGCTGAACTCAGCTTTCTTCACCCAGTTCCATTAACACAAAGATATTCTGCATCTTTTGAAGCAAATACTTTTCACTTTCCTTTCACTGTTCCTTGCAAACACTGTTCTGTTTTACCCCTACAGACAGGTTTTCATGGTGCTAGTCATGTCATGGATGCTGTATGGTTCTACTTCTACCTTTTTGTATGCGGCCTCCAAAGGAATATTGGTACATGGACTCCTGCTGTCCATCACTCTGTTTCTTTACTGTCCCACTCGTTTGGTTTTACCAGTAGTTGCTGTTATAATAAATCTTATACTAAGAATTTTGTTGAACAATTTACTGTATTGCCCTTTTGCATCAATGAAAGAGACTGAAAACAAAAATGAACCTATATTTCCTTCAGGACCCTTAATGGACTTGGTATCCTGGTATGTTCCATGGATGGATCAGTGGCATTTTTGGACTTTTCCCAGGATGAACTTGGAGATCCACTCAGTGAGGAGGAAAAGGTACAGTAAGCACTCAGAGATTCTATAATCATATTTAAGGGATGTATTGATGCAATTAAGATACTGAACTATTTATAGAAGTATGTAGTGACTGATTTACATATTACAGAAAAATGCATTCTTGCCTACTTTACAAATCATTAATAAAGAGTAGTCAAGAAATGAATTTGTGGTATTAGTTACTGTTCTGGAAAGTAAGTCTATTTGGAAAACATCACCTGCTTACACATCATTATACAGTTGAAGTAATTATTTGGCCAAGGAAACAAGGAGTGGGTGCTTCAAAACACTTTAAAATTACTCTTTGACTTGCATATATTCAAGTCTTTTTAAACTGATTGCTGTTGGCTGTTTTTTCCTCTCATTGCTTATTTAGCAACTTAGGCTTTGAATTCCAATTATTTTGTGTATTGATTTAGTGTTAGCTGAAAATATAAAGTAGTGTTTAAAATATAAATGTATAAATGATAAAGAGGGCATCTGCATTTTATGGGTTCCATTACAGTATTATGATTCTCTCATACACAATCAGTGACGTTATGCTAGCAGTTTGTTGTGGTTTCAGCGCTGAACCTTGGACACAGTCGTAGTTACGCTTTCTGTGTAATACGTTTGATGCCCACAGAGCAACATTCATCAGTCCACCTATGGCAAAAGCCTAGCTATAATGACTGAAGCTCAGTTGTCTACCACCATTATTGAGAATCCAGAGATGCTCAAGTACCAACAGAGGCAGCAACAGCAGCAGGTGGAGCAGAAGAACGCATCCATTAGGGAAGTATCTGGAACTGGGACAGCGGCTCCCAAAGTGGCAAGCATGGTTAATGGGGAGAGTTTGGAAGACATTAGGAAGGTAGGTGTTCTTGGGCAGTCACTTTATAGGGTCAAGTACCAAGCAGTTTGATTTTTATTACAATCAAACTGCTTATGATAAAATCAGCTTCTGCTTCCTTATATGTGTTGAATGGCACCTTTTAAACCATGAATGGTCCACTTGACATTACTGGGACTTGTTGAAAAGTTAAAAAGCTTCTAAGCAGAAGTAACACTGTGGAAAAAGGCTTGTGGGTATTTCTGTCATGGGTGCTAAAAATGGGTGTGCCGAAAGGAAACCAAAGGTGGGTAGTAACAGTCAAACTGTAGAACTGTGCTTCAGTTTCTCAGTGAAGGAGGTTGAAAGCGTTATTTAATTCTCTCCTAAACATAGAACACAAGTTCTAATGAAGGATTCAATGCACACAGATGAGAATAATTTGAACTTGATTCTCTTAATGTGGAAAGCAGATTACATTCTCCACAAATGCTTTTTCTACAGATGGGTAGATCCAGGATTGTGTGTGTTTAAATCAAAACCAATGTATATTATGGTACAGCCAGAGAGCAGTAAACAGAACTCTGTTGTACTTTGTACACTATGAACTTCTACTTAAAAAACACCTGTTACTGGTAAAAAAAAGTTGTATTAAAATCACTTATATTAATAAAAATGCAGATTGATTCTATTTATGCAGTAATAGTATATTTGGATGACAATATGGAAAATAACTTCTGTTAATATATTCTTAGTTGAGGAACATCTTTCATCCTAATAAACCTGTTCTTGTCAGTTGGAAAAAAAAACCAGAAAGAAAAAAGCATTTCCTCTTTATCAGAAATTACAGTGAAATCTATTTCCTAACAGAATCTCTTAAAAAAACAAGTTGAAACACGGACAGCAGATGGTCGGAGAAGGATCACACCTCTCTGCATAGCTCAGCTGGACACTGGGTATGTTTAGAAGTCATCTTTTAAATCCTTCTTCATCTCTTTATCTTTGTTCTCTTTATTGTGATGCAAACTCACAATTGTGACTTACTTTAGTCTTAGGGCATCCTAAAGCATTTGCTGGAAATATCTTACGTATATTTACAGAATATAGTTTTGACCTGTGTTCCCTTAGCTGTAAGATCTCAGTTCCAATAGGTAAAGCTAGTTCTCCTTATCTACCCTTATAGGTGAGTGAACAATACTCTAATGTACTGCAGGCTCCTGTCTACGTTATTAGTGGCTTTAGTGTTGTTTGTATGTGAGAAACAACTCTGGAAAGTTAGGCATTGGGGATTTATTTATGTTGTATATGAGAATCCACATGTGGAAAACAGAGGAATGGGATAAATAGTTAAAACTATTATTTTTCAATTATTTTAAAAGCGTTTTTGATAAATACATTTGTTGTCTTTTTGTTTAGGGATTTTTCTACGGCGTTTTTCAATAGCATCCCAATATCTGGATCTCTGTGTGGCTCGATGATGTCTTCTCAAAGTAACCAGCAGCTCATGTCATTAGATTCTAATGCAGCAAATTCCCTTAATACTTCAAAGCCTTCTGTAGAGCCAACAGCAGCCACTATAAAACCAACAGATGATGTAGCCAATAAAGATGGGTCAGTATCTTTAGTTTTGTTTTTCACTTACATGACTCTGTTTAGTTTAAATCTTGTTTATAGTTCTGTAAACAAGCAATTATTAAAGGGGCTTCCTTACTGTAAAGCTTCAGGAATCTGACATTCCTGAAAACATCCAGATCTTATTAGTATTTGGTTACTTTAAATCATAATAAATCAGTAATGAATAAATCAATATGCGTAGTTCTGGAAATGATCTATGCAGTTGATTGCTAATGCTCTAACAAAGGGACTTGCTTATAGATTACTGGGTGGCTAGTCGTAAATAATAGAAGGTTTTCCAGCAGTGGAACTAAGAACTCTGCTTTCTGTCAAATGCTGGCTTGTAGATCTCCTCTTTTCAAACCTGGTAGTGCTTCTTTCCTGTATAATGACCCCATCAGAGCATAGTGATGTTGACTTGTCAGTACGCATATGCTGATTGGCCAGTGTGCCTGTCTAATTAATTAATTTTACTTGCTTTTCCTTTAGTGGCAACAGTGACTTGGTCTCTCCTCCGCAATGTATTTTTATAGCATTTTGAAGAGCACAATGTCATTGGAACCTCTACCACTTCATCACATTTAGTTGAAATTGGCCACAGATTAAAGAACGAGTGGGTAGACTGTGAGAAATGATTGACAGATTAAACTATTAAGACTCATTTTCTTCAGGAATTGGAATTCTAACAGCTTTTTAGTACAACCATCAGTTATCTTAGAGACATTCTTTCTTGCAATTCATTCTCTGAATGAATTGAAAAATCTCTAAAGTAAACAGCTATTCAAATTACAGATCCCTGGAATGCTTTAATGTGGGCAAGACACATTCCTTCACCTTAGAGTTATGCTTGGAAATGCCTAATAATTATTTTGGATTCTTCATAAACAAAATCAAAACCTGGCATGATTTGTTCCAGCCCAAACTGTTTGATCGATCAACAGTGGAATATAATCTTGTGATGGAAAGTATTTGGTAACCTGCACAAAGGGTAAAACCCCAGACATCATGTAAAATAGTGATTCTTTCCCTCAAAGTATAATTTCATTCCTGAATTAAAAATGCATAATGAATGAATTAGGGTCTTTTAATCTAGATATATCTACACGGCCACGTGAAGCTCTTAGGTCTGAGATGTACATAAACAGCTTTTGAGAGCAGACAAAGCTTGTGAGATACTGATGCATGAAAGGGGGAAAATCTCATAATAATTCATATGTGTACTTGAATGAAAGATTTTCAATATGGTTTCTAGCCAGTGTAATGAATGCTAGATAGTTATGAACAGTGCAGATTACCAATACTAGATTTCTTGCAAAACTTGTTTTCCTTTCACTTTTATTGACAGTGTAAATGCTACCTCTGCCCCAGCTGCTCCTCCTGCATCATCTTCCTCTGTCTTGACAACTCCATCCAAGATTGAACCTATGAAAGCATTTGATTCTAGATTTACAGAACGATCCAAAGCCACCTCAGGGACTGCTGTTGTAACAAATACAAATCAGACTGTTGTGGACAGGTAAGACCTAGCTGAGGGACTGGTGGGGGGTAGTGATGTAGAGAGTTAAAATGCTGACACATTGTGGTGTAGATGTCATGGTACTGGCACTCTAGAAATTGTCTTGGGTCTCTTCCACAGTTGGAAGGAAGAGAACAGCTGCAAATAGGTAAATGCTTTGCTGGCATTATCCCTTTGTACATTTGTCTCTGACATTTGGGATCAAGCAGACTCTTCAAATATTCTGAGTTAAAACGCTTGTTACAAGAGGCTCTGTGTGTGTGTGCCTCTGTGTGGCTGCGTGCATCTGTGCTCTTTAGAAGACAAAAATAGCCAGCCTGCATTTCTGTACAAGAGTGAGATTTATTTCAAGGTAAATTACCATATATATCTGCAGACAGCTTAAAATCATCATTGCTGCAGTTGTGTTTCAGTTTTGTGCCTTGAAGGTGTGCAGAGAAGACACTTTGATTTTAAGGGGGTTTGGCTCTGGAGCCACATGATTTAAAAAACAAAAGACCGCCTTTGTTTGGTTTCACAGTGTGTTATGGCATAAGTATTCCTGCTGCACCAGGACAAACAATAATAACAGTAGCAGTTTTGAGAAAGTAGTATGTGATTCCCCAACTTGTTACCAATAAAAGGTGTTTTTACTAAACACCTCAATATTTTTGTGTCAAAGGGTTTAACCATGTGATGCAGAAGAAATGCTGTGTTAAATTACGCTCATAATTGCTTCTAGTGTGTCAGTAAAGTATGGATAGAAGTGTATGGTTTGGCATAATTCATATGCCAAAACTGAGTGTTTATGGAATAAATGTGACAAAATATTGTAGTGAGTTAATAACCAGTTATAGGGGAGGGAATGGGGAGAGCAAGGTGTATTTTAGGGTATATTGGTTAACAAAAAAGTTCACAGAGATTTGTACTTTGCTTTCTTTAGTTATATTGTATTCCTGAAATGAAAAATGGAGCAGTGAAGTCATTTACATGGTTCAGAGATATGATCTTACAGTAGTCAGAACTGAATAGGACAACTGATCTTAAGGTCCTTTACAACCCTAATGATTTTCTGGTTCTAACTTTTGGGGATAGACAGCAGAATACATGAGTAAGCAGGAAGTGCAATGTCCACTGGAGAGAAAAAGATAAACTACTCTTGCATCTTACAGAGAGCTGAATTATTTGTATCAACCCAGAGGAAGAGATCTGATTGTAATTGGAACTGAATGCTAAAATAAAGTTACTTGCAGCTTAATCCAGTAGCTAACTGCTAGTTTTATTTATTTTTTTTTAAAGGAGAGAATATGCCTGATCAGCTTACATATATATTGCACACTGGGCTTTGGCAGGGTTTGCCAAGCTTCTTTAGCTTCCTCCTCTTGCTTTTGTGCATTTTGAAGTACACTCAAAGCAAGCTAAAATTTATCTGCTTATCTGCAAGAATACATACATAGGGTATGTGCAGCATTTGGAATCAGTTTATATAAAACATGAAATATATTTTTTACTTGCTCAGACTGAAGGATCAGAATTTAATTAAAGACAGTAAGCCCAAGGACATTCTGGAGAGCAGCAGTGACAGCGAAGAGAAGATTCCAGCTGCTAAACCACTCAGTGCACCCAAACGGAAACTGGAACTTGAGGGAGAAACTGTAGAAAAGAAGAAAAAAGGAAGGCCTCGGAAAGACTCTAGACTTGTACCAGTAACTTTAACTGTTCAGGTGAAAGAAATAAGATTAAGTGTGGCTTTCAATGTTCATTTAATAAAGTCGGTACCACGTTGACTTGTTCCGTCGAGTCAGAGAAACAAGTTGTATCAGTCCCTCAGAATTTTTAGCCATCCCTCTTCCTTGCCTATAAACTTAACTCTTATTAAAATTCATGATTTATAAAAGCAGATGCACATGGTGAGGCAAATGTGGCCATCCTTTATATAAATATGCAGCTACTTAGGAAGTATGCCAAGTAGTGGTAGCCTGCCAAATGACTGTATAGAGTAAAATGCAATGCCATCAGGTTTTGGTGTTCATTGCTGGAGATTGGCCCAAGCACAGGAGTGTTACTTGGATATGATGACTTAAATGGTTATGCATTTCCTCAGAGCTGTGAATTACTAAGTTCCATTAGAGTTTCCATCATTTTAGGCCATATAGATCCCTCTGTTTTCAGTATTTGGAGCTTAGCTTTTCCATGCAGTATAGCAGAATTCCCATTAATTAGTTGCAGCTGAAAAGGGGATGGGGGATGTAAAAAAACCCCACCAAATCTAGTTTGTTGGTTTTTGTTGGTTTTTTTTTTATTCTTAGAAGCTATATTAAACTTGTATTTATACAAACAGTTGGGAAAAGATTAATATTTGCAATTGGCATTATTTGTAATTAAAAAAAATCTTTCAAATCAATCTATAATATAGAGTATCTTTGGTTTAACCTTTTTTAATGGAAAAAGTTACTTTTTGCAATTTCTTTTTCCAGTCCCCAGCTACACTGGCCTCTGAGAAGGATGCTGCTTGCATTGCTGCACCAGCATTAGCACTTAAACTGCCAACCCCAATCCCACAGAAATCGTTTACTTTGCAAGTAAGTGGATATAACGGACAAAGCTTAATAGTTAAAATAACCTGCTTTTAGAAATATCACTAATTATTCAGATCCTTTGTTAAATTAACATTTGAATATGTGCATTTGTTCAAGCAAGATGATCTACCTCAGCTTCTAAGAATATGTCTATATGAGAAAAGTTAATGGCAAATCAGCTACAAATATGACACTTCTGAACTAGCAAAACTTCAAAGAGGAATACTACTGGTTCATCATTCCCTCCTCCTGGTTAACAAACTGTGTCGTAAAGATCAAAGTCTCCTATGGGAGTAACTGCTGCGCTGTTACAGTTGTGTTGGTGGTATGCTGCTGAAGAGGAAGAATGAGAGACAACTCTCTGGAGGGGCTCTACAACTGAAGAGACTGGCAAATAGGATTACTTTAGGCATTTATGAAATAATTATTCTGCCTGTTTAGGTTGTGCTAGGGTGGTTCAAATTGCAAGATTGCAGGGAGACTGGGCACATCTAGACTTGATCTTGTGCCCTTAATTAGGATGCACAGCCTAGCACAACCTTTCTTTATCCTTATGCTCAATACAAAGAACTATTTGTGTTCTAGCCAAGACTGATATTTAGAGTTTTGCTTCTTTTGAAGTACCACAGTACCTTTTGAAGGCACTTTAAACAGAGAATGCCATACTTAATTCTGTACTTAATGAAAGCATTAGACTTCCGGAGGGCTGATTTTGACCTGTTCAGGACACTGGTTGGGAGAATCCCTTGGGAAACAGTACTGAAGGACAGAGGAGTCCAGGAAGGCTGGACACTCTTCAAGAATGACATCTTCAAGGCACAGGAGCAGGCAGTTCCTGTGTGCCAAAACCAGAACCAGTGGGGAAGAGACCAGTCTGGCTGAACAGGGAGATAGTGCTGGAACTCAGGAAAAAAGAAAGAGAACCTGTGGAAGATGGAACTGTTGACCCATAAGGAGTACAAGGATGTCATTAGGTTATGCAGGCAGAAAATCAGGAAGGCAAAAACACAGCTGGAACTTAGTCTGGCCACTGATATAAAAGATAATAAATATGTTTACAAATACATTAGCAAGAAAAGGAGGGCCAAGGAGAACCTCCATCCTTTACTGGATACTAGGGGAAACCTACAGACCAAGGATGAGGAAAAGGCTGTGAGGTACTTAATGCTGCCTTTCAGTCTTTAATAGTTAGACCAGACATTCTCAGGGCAATGAAGCTGGTGAAGAGAACAAGTTCTGTGAGGAGCAGTTGAGGGAACTGAGGTTATTTATTCTGGAGAAGATAAGGCTCAGGGGAGACCTTAATGCTCTCTACAACTACATGAAAGGAGGATGGGGAGAGGAGGTGGTTGGTCTCTCTTCCCAAGTAAAAAGTGATAGAACAAGAGGTAACAGCCTCAAACTGTGCCAAGGAAGGCTTAGACTGGCTATTAGGAAAAATTTCTTCACCAGGAGGGTGATCAGGCATTGGAACAGGCTGCCCAGGACAGTGTGGAATCACTCTGTGGAAGTGTTCAGATATCGTGTAGATGAGACCCTTAGTGACATGGGTTAATGGTGGACTTGGCAGTAAAGGTTGAATTTGTTGATCTTAAAGATCTTTTCCAACCTCATTGATTCCATAATTCTGTGATTGTTTTGGATCTAATGGTAGTATTTCATAGTTCTTTTCCTATTCTGAAAAGTATGTTGTTTTTTGTATTTCAGGTATGTTCAGATCCATCAATGTACCTTGAAGTGGAAAATGAAATAACCACTGTGGGAGGTTCAAAGTTGAGCAGGTTAAAGTGTAATCGAGAAGGAAAGGAATGGGAGACGGTCCTCACAAGTCGAATTCTCACTGTAGCAGGAAGCTGGTAAGAGTATATTGTGGAAGCAGATGGTTCTGAAGGCCAGAAAACATTTCTAGTGGTACAAAAATATACTTTACAGAAAGTTATGCCTAAACCCATATATTTACAAATAAATACAGGCTTTAAAGATATTCTCATCTACTTATCTAGAATAGTTGATTAACTGGATCACTTCTTTTAGGGATTTTTGTGATTCTTCATTCTTGGCTCAAGATACTATATTTCTCTTCCAGCTAACCTGGTCTAATACATTGATGCTCTTAAACTTATACCCTGTGGAGATTTTTGTAGGGATTTTGACTTACTTCTGTTGACTGTTGCTATTTGCTGGTTTTATCACTCCCCGCTGTGAGTCTTACCCAGTCTTTCATAATAAATGTGTTGTGGGTAAAAATATATGCTGCTTTTAGTCTTTAGACTAGTTTCATTCCAAGTATTAGTTCTGTCTTAAGGCATCTAGAATTCTCATTAGCCAGTTACAACTATTATCCTGTATATTTACGTTTCTCCTTTATATTTCTTCATTAAAGTTGATTAACTTAGCTACTAAAAATGAAATATTTGAAATGGGATGTTCTGCAACATAAAAGTATTTTCCTGAGTCTTTTGCCATTTTTTCCCTTCATTTTTTTCAACTTTGCTTAGTTCAACCTCAGAGTTTAAGCTAGAGCCATGTTCAAGTCTGAAAAAGATGATTTTAAAGCTACATACAAGTACACACCTGAAGAATAGCTTGTGTATACTCAAAATCTTTACAAGTATCCCCCTTGGGCTAATAAGAGATACTGTCTCTACCTGCAGACCTTCTCTTGCCCATCTCCTTTGTTGATCAACATTATAATCAGTTTAAGAGTTGTAATAGTTACCTTTTAAGGAATTAGTCCAAGTTGTATGATAACTTAAGAAATCAGTCTGGTTCCATGCTACTTGCATTTGACAAAATGTGATGGTTTTATTCTTTCTTTCTTTCAGTGAGATTGTAAGCGTAGCCTGTGAGAAACGAACATTATCAGTATTTTCAGCTTGTGGTCGTCGCCTTCTTCCTCCTATTGTATTGAATACACCCATTTCCACCTTACATTGCACAGGTTCTTATGTCATGGCTCTCACCACTGCTGCTACGCTTTCTGTTTGGTAAGTACCATGTTAGGCTGCAGCAGCTGGCTGGGCTGATTTCTGTAGTAAATAATCAGTTGTCTCCATGCATTGCTGTTGAAACTGAGGCTTAAACCACATCAGGTCTGAACACAAGTCTACTTCTGGATATAACATGAAAAGTTAACTGGGCAGGACTTGAATCTTGTTTCTTCTCTGTTCTAGAACAGTCCATTATTTTGATTTTGATTTTGATTTTAGAAGGAAGATAAAGCATCGGTTACTAGTGTAAACAGCCTCCCTAGGACAGACTTGCCATACATATGGACTAGATTAAGGAAAAGTGAAAGGAGGAATACGGATACTTCCAAATCCAATCATATTTAGCCAATAAAGTATATGAGTTCCAGAGTTAGAAGTACTCTAACCATCTTCAAAGATACCAATATAAAAACTGCAGTAACTTGTTTACAGTTGTTGAATTTAATCTAATGTCTCATGCAAGTCAGAGCTCCCAAAGGAGTTCTTTGGATCCTTAGTGTTTGCTTAGTTGTACTGAGGTTTCCTGATAAAGAGCTATAAAAGTTATTCTCTGCTATTGACTTCTGTCGGGTTTGAGTTTGCCAAAATAATTTTGTTGAAGCAATGAAGAAAATGTCAAAACAAAAAAAGCCCAAGCAAACTCCCCCCAGAGCCCCACTTTGTCATGAATGCTGAAGAAGTGTGTGTGTGTATGTATTTTAAATGATTTTGGAGCTTTCAGTTGTTTGTAAATTGCAGACTTGTCCTTTTGTCTTTTCCAGGGATGTTCACAAGCAGACAGTCATTGTTAGAGACGAGTCTTTGCAAACAATATTTTCAGGTAATAAAAAGGGTCGTTTAGTTACCAACCTTTGAGCCCACCTGTATTATTTAGTGCCATTTATGAATCTGCTGGAATCTTATGAAAACTGAAAAGCCTAAACAAATGATTTTCTGTCATTATTGTGTAATAAAGGGAAGTTATTGGCAATGTTGAAATACTACAGAAATAACTGAGATGAGAGTATTAGTAACAGTCTTCTACAAGATTCTGTAGCTTATTATATTCTTAATTGCTTCTGAATATGAAAATTCAGTGTTGTGAAGATCACAAAATATTTAATGTAAATCTGCTATTACAACAATTTCTCTGAGTGTACTTTGCATGTTTATTACTTTAACAATGAACTGCAATTGATTATCTTCTGATTCATCATCTCAAAATCTTCAGTTCCAGTCATTACCAGTATCTGGCACAACGCAAATTGTCAAAAAAAGCAGTATCTCAGAGCATAGTGGCTTCTATTCTAGCTTTTGTTCATAAAGCACTAATTCAAACTACTTAGAGAAGTAGTTGTATTAGCAATTTGCAAAGGTATTTGTTAAAAGTTACATGCACAAACCCTGGGCCTGGAATATGCTGGGAAATGCAAGTATCCAGCTATCCTACTTATGCTTACAGAGTATGCTTTTCTAAGTACACAAGGGTTTAGAATTTTTACTTAATGGGAAAAAGAAAGATAAAAGCATCTTGGGTTACAGACAACCTAGCAGAATTACTGAAGATTGCCCCTGGATATGGAGAACATCTCTGATAACACCCATGTTCTGCATAAATTGCAGCATCAAGATTGATAATGTATTTTGCAAAAGTTTGATTTTAATGCTATTGCACTGAGCCTGGTGCTTACCGTCATGATCTTGTGTCTCAACCTTGCTATCAGTGCTTGAGAATAACATTGAACCTTTTTCTGTTGGTTGCTATGACTGATAATTAATGGTGGATAGTGTTTTTTACTGTTACGAATATTATGCAAGACTCCAAAAGAAGTCCTTTGGTCTCATTTGACTTGTAGGAAGTGATGCAACTGTCTCTCAGATCTTGCTGACTCAGCATGGTATACCTGTAATGAGCATGTCTGATGGAAAGGCATATTGTTTTAATCCTTCTCTTTCTACATGGTAAGTTATGTATTATTTCCTGCTTTTACAACTTAGCTGAACAGATGTGTATTCTGTTTCACTCCATATTTTGAAGGTTTAGTCTGAGTTACGGTCACACACCAGGCTTAGTTTTGTGTTGGTTCACTATTGCATGTCTAGACTTTTTATATTTTTAAGATTTGGTATGGTTAAAGTAACATTAAAAAAAAAATTTAAAAGCTACACTACAGCATTATCACTCTTTACTATATGGTACATACTCTTACTTATTAACATACACCTGTATATACTATTGCTGATATACATCAGTTGAATCTGTTGAGCAGTTGGCAATGATTTTGTCAGTCCCCATCACTCCTTGAATTCTTTTTATTATATCTGATGACAAGCCAAGTTTGAAGAGAGCTCTATCTTCAACATTAAAAAGTTTTATGAAAATAGTAAGTCAAGTTGGAGGGGAGGGAAGAAATCATTAAAGCTTAGAGAATCCCCATGAAGAGTCATTACTGGTGTGATAAACACAAGGAAAGGCTACGTAAGAATCTGTGCCTTACTGGGTATCAGGTGGGCTGTCTCCATGGTTTCTAAGTTCCCATTAAAAGTTTTTCCATGGTTGAATTATTTCCCGTGTCTTTCCAAAACAGATTCTTTGTTGTCTTTCCAGAAGGGGAAAAAAAAACCCCATACTTCAGTCTTAATGTAATAGGTGCACTTAATGTAATGAGCATGCATTATGAAAGAGCTTATTGTTTCAACTTCTCCTTAGAATAATTGAAATTAGTCACTACTTGATGTGAATGCTCTGGAAAAGAAAAAAACCACCTTATTTGTTCTTTAGATAAACCAAGAAATTATGTAGAAATTCTCCCCATCAATAAGGAGCAGAGGACAGGTTCTCGGCCATAACTCTGGATTTGCTATAATTTCTTTGCACCACAGCTTTGGAGATATATAAAAGAGCAATCCCTTTAGTAATCCCTTGTCATCATACAAATTTAAACATGATAAAGCAGTAAAGGGTATTTTAAATTTTTGTGCCATTTTACTTCTGAGCTGTCTGGAGATCTAAACTTAGCATTGGTTTGAGCCACTAATTCTCTTGGCATCTCAAAGCAGTGCAAATGATACCCTCGATTAGGTGTGGGAATGCCAGCTGTAACTATCAACTCCCTCCATAGGAAGGAATAGCTGTAATGTATGGGAAAAATTGTCAATGCCTGTGATCTGTGCTGACTTGTCTGGTGGGTGTGGAGACCTGACATGGAAGCAAAATCAAGTTGTTAAAGTCATTACCTGTGTTTACTCCAGTCTTTGTTCTAGTGCATGACTTCTTAATAGATGTAGAATGACAAATAGAAAGTTCATTTCCCTCAAAACTAGTGCTAAATTTCCATGACAGCACAAGCAGAACTTGGACATGGAGTGGGAACTGTTGGGTATCTCAGTGATATTTTTTTGGTTATTTGTGAAAATACAAATCAGGCTTTGGTTATCTGCGAAAATACAGGCTTTGAGTCAGAACAGAGCTGGATCCCCTGATACCATTGCCTGCTCTCCTCAAACTTGCGTTTTGTTTGCTTTTTTGTTGTTTTTTTCAGGAATCTTGTTTCTGACAAACAGGACTCTCTAGCACAATGTGCAGACTTCAGGAATAGTTTACCGTCCCAAGAAGCCATGCTGTGTTCTGGGCCTTTAGCTGTAATACAGGGACGAACATCAAAGTACGCACTTCCTTGCTTCATTTCATCAGCATGTTTCTCTCTCTTTGCCTATTTATTCATGTAGTTGAATTAGTGAGTTAATTTTTAAGATGCTAATGGCTCTGAAACTATCAGGAGCTCATACAGTGTTGGGGTTTTTTTTTTTATAACTTTTGCGCATTTATAGTCTGTATCTTAATGTTATTTTGAGATTGCTTGGGGTGCAGGAAAGCATCCTCTAAACCTGATCATTTTAAGGCTCCTTTTTATTGGATGGGTAAAGTATTTAATGATGCAATATTCTGATTAGCTGAACTGACTTCGTTTTACATTTTTAGTTTACCAGCTTTCTGGAATAAGCCTACAAATTTTGAGTAGTTCTGTTGTCCTCAAGGGATCTATTTAGTGAAGTCTGAGAAAGTTGTGTGATTAGTCATCTAATGCATATTTTTAACAACCGAAAATACCACTAGGGAATTGTGTGAGCCAGAGCAGACTCCTGTAGGTAATTTAATAGCCTATCCTCACCTGGATTTGAATTTGATTTCCCAGGCAGATTTCTGTGCTCTTTCTGTCCTTCACGTCAGAGGTTATTTTTTCCAGTGAGAGAAATTGTGGAGAGTAGTATAATTTGATTGATGTTCTCTTGGAAGGGGAGGGGAATTAACTGCGAGAAATATTTGAAATCCCAACAAAGGGCATTCTCTTTTTTGAGAAAGAGAAAGTGTCAGACTGAAAAATTAGCTTTTTTGTTTTCAAAAATGAAATAATGGGTTGTGTTTTTTTTTTAATTAGCCTTCTTATGGCAATACTTGATTGCTGATAACTGTGTGTTTTTAAAGAGAAGACAAATGCAAGGAAGAGGAAAAGAACAGGAGGCAGAAAACCCTCTGTGGACCTTGATACTTGTAAATGGTCCAGTTAGGGGTGAAGGTAGTTTGGTATGAAGTGCTGCCTTTGTCATTAAAAGCTTGAACCCTGGAAGCACTAGATGCCTCTGAAAGATAAGCATGGAATAGCTTGTGCAAAAATATCTATTCCTTAAACTGAATTTAAGTATTTAAGTGAATTTAATAGTATCTGATTTTCTGGCTGGCATGTTAATTTTTTTGTTTTGTAGTTCAGGAAGGCAAGCTGCAAGATTGTTCTCCATGCCTCATTTAGTGCAACAAGAAACAACACTTGCATACCTGGAGAACCAGATCGCAGCAGCACTTATCTTACAATCCAGTCACGAATATCGCCACTGGCTCCTTATCTATGCACGGTACCTAGTTAATGAAGGTGAGCCCTGCAATGCTGTGTTACTTCTTTGCAGCTTTGGTAGACTTAAGAAACGCTTTATTCATGTCATGTATATGTATGATTGCGCTTAATGTTCTCCTTTCAGCACTTGGCTTCTGGACTCAGTGTTTACTTAAAGCCAAAACAAGCTGCTGAAGTGCATTTGCTTCCTGCAATGCTCAATACTCAGGAATCCTATTTTGACACAATGTGAACAGATCATGGTCTGGGGAAACAGTGCCATCTGTGGACTTCAGTAGTAGGAACTGCATTGTAAGAAAAGTCCAGGTGTCTGTCAGACATCATATGTATCATTTGGCAGCAGCTACAGATGTTTCAGAGGAGCCAGCAGCACGTTGTAAAATATGTAACATTCCTCAGGCAACTGATGATCCCTGCCTGATGTGAAATGGAAGAGTTACTTGGTCTCTGATACTTTGTACCACATGAAACTGCACAGAATTTGCTTGTGTTACTTGCACTTTATGCTGGTTTCTTACATTCTAAAATTTGAACACTCTGTACTGGTGAGCTCCACAGGTTAAATTCTGTGAGAAACCTACAAGAAAAGTACTCGTGTCTGTTTTATATTTGAATGCACTATATCTCTATGCTATTGTATTAAATAAGGTTAACCAACTGACTTTATGTTCCTTGGATTCTGAAGATCTCTGTGTCTCCACTTGCCAATATTCCAGATTTCATAGTTCCTATTGTATTAATGCAGCCTTATTCCTCATCATGCGTAATCATTTTACACAGAGGGAAGCTAAGTGGTTCATGTTAGGCCACCTAATAGGTGTTGGTGGAATTAAAATTCAAGTCATTAATTCTTGCCTTTTGACCCCTTATTTAACAAAAGAGTTTGATAAACTGTATGTGATTCTCCAGTTGAAATTAAAATGTTCTTCTTGGGTCATACATATATTGAAGAGACAGTTACACTTTTTAAAGCCTTCACTAATTAGGAATCTCTATTGTGTGTGCAGGGTTTATCTTGCACTGCACTAATGTCATAGCCTTGCATGTGTGTATACACTGCATGTCACTGCACATTCTGCTTTGCCACATGTGTATTGCAATCCTAAGTCTGCTAAATTTGAAAATTGTATATCTTATTATTGACCCTTTGTTCCTCTGATGATTTCAACATTTAGTGAATTCTAATCCCTTAAAATATTCAATCTGTTATACCTTGATTGGCAAATTACTCCTGAACTGATGACTTAGTTACTTGCAAGAGAATTCTCCCCTCTGATTTTTGGGTGAATAAAGCTGGCCTAGAAACTGTGTGTGGTTTTATTAAAGGTTTTCTCTTTACCTTTTTTTTTAACTCATGCATATTAATTTAGTGCATTTTATTTCAGTTGTAAGCTCTTTTGCTAAAGGTTGAGATTTCTAGTTTAGTAATATTTTAATGTATCAGAAGAATTTTGTATTTTCTTCACTATGGACTCTATTTTTCCAAATTCATGTATTACCATGAAACGCAACCTAACAACTTTCCCCCTTCACTGTTTTTCATCTTGTGGCTTTCCAGCTCATGTGATATCTCTTTTGTATTAGTTCTCTGGCTGTTGACGTTTTCTAATGTTTTTTGTTTTGCTCTTTTAAAAGCTGGTATCTTTAGGTGGGAGGTGGGAGCAAGGTTGAGACCTACTTCAGGTTTTTTCTCTATTGTAGATTACCTTTAGTAGTGGTTTTGGTTTTGAGAACCTAAAATAAAGCCCTTTGGAATTCTAAAATAAATCCTTTATGAATCATCTTATCTTTCCAAAGATATGCTGTTAGAAGAACAATACATTCTTTCAGAAATCAATGGATTTGGCTTTATTTTATTCTAGATACTTAAACTCTTTCCTGAATGCTGTAAATAGCATTGTGGAAGGGTTATATATAGTGAAATGCTTCTGAATGTGATTTTATTTCTGATAATACTCAGGGTTTGAATATCGTTTGCGAGAATTATGCAAGGATTTACTGGGTCCAGTCCATTACTCAGCTGGAAGTCAGTGGGAATCAACAGTTATGGTAAGTCCTGATAACAGTTAAACAAAACAATCAGGAAGAGCTTCCCATGAAAATTACAGGACATGGATAGACAATAGAACTGAAAATATTATATTATTTAACTTGGTGGCAAATTAGCAATCACATTATTTTTGCTGTCTTTGGAAACCTTTCCTTACTCTGCTCCCATCTCATATGTAGAGCTCCTCCCACTGCACTTGTATTTATTTCATATGAAACCATAGACAAATGTTTATTGCCACAGTTTCAGCTCTGATGCTGTCCTGAGTTTCAGGCAGATGGAGCAGAGTTGCATGTTCAGGTCTTTGTGTTCTTCATACAGCAACTTTGAAATAGTGACAGGCCAGTGAAATGTCTTCCCTTCTCAGTAGGGAAGTCTGCAACTTCAGAGGCTGCACCAGCTTCATAAGTGTATAAATGTAAAGATAGGTATTATTTTAGGATTCATGTAATCAGGGTAAGAACATAAACTACAGAGCTCTTTTCAGGTAGGAAAAAGGGCATGAATCTTAAACAGCTTTATGGAATACGTTTATGTTATCAAGTAATACATTCTGAATGTACTCTTGTGGTTTTTGTGCAGGGTTTACGAAAGAGAGAACTATTGAAAGAACTTCTTCCTGTAATTGGACAGAACCTCCGCTTCCAGAGGCTTTTCACAGAATATCAAGAGCAGCTAGAAATCTTGAGAGAAAAGTAGCATTTACCCAGATTTTCCCTGCGGGGCCTGGTCCACGAGAAACTGCTGAACAGCATTAACCAGAGACAGAAGAGGAGCAAGAACCCAGTCAGTAGGGACACTCCTGAAGAGGGCAATGCTGTAAGGGTCCCAGGAGTGACTTGCTTTAGTTTTTAAAGAAGCTCACAAGTGGATTTGTGAAAAATGATGAGTGGATGAGCTAGACCATTTCCCAAGTGAAACCATCGGAGCTGCGGCCTCTGTTTCTATGGAAAGTCGTGGATGTGTACTTCGGGGGGGGGGTCCTTTTGGATCTGGTTCTCATTTTAATATCAAAACTAGCTGAGAACTGTTTGTGGGGTTTCTTGGATGTCCTGTGAAAAGCACAGTACTTCAGAGTACATTGAACAGCATATTTAACCCTGTTTAGGGTTTTTTGCCTGAGGATTTATTTGAGGCTCAACACTATATTAAATTAGATGAATGAGCCACGTAAAAAGAAATTTCATAAATATTAAGGTATTATGCAGCCAATAGACTCTTTCCTGTGAATATAATAATAATAAGAGGCTGTTCTAACACATGGACTATTTTTGTACTAGAATTTGCTAACTTGTAATATGGAATTTTATTTGGCCGATAATCAGGCTGTCTCTACAAAGTCATCTTGTAGGAAATTTAACTCTAATTACAAACGCTGTTTCAAAATAATTCTACCAAATTAACATGTCATCATCTGGTTTTTAATTTTTAAATGTTTGTAAAAGGCATTTTAGGGGGGAGGGAAAGGGATACAGTGGGGTGACTCTTTTGTAAGTACAGAAATAAATGAACATTGCATTGGTTTAAAAAACAAACAGAACAAATGTAAGTCTTGAATTATTACAAAGGGCACAAGCATCTCCAGAAATGTCAACGCAGGCTGAATCATGTTAATGTCTCTAGAAATAAACAATACTGTCTGGGTGATCTTTCCTCTGGGAGCGTGATCGAACAAGTACTTGTGATCTCCCTGGACAGCTACATTTTCTCTTGGAGCCACATCTCAGCTGGAAGAACAGGAGCTGTGTGGGAGTGCTCATTATCTCAGGCAACACAAATCAAAATGGGCTTCCCTGACCACTGCCGAAGTGGTCAGCACAGCAACAAGAAGTGAACTTCGTGCAGTTATGACCGTGTTCCTTGTGCGGTGTTTTGTGACAACACAACAGTGCTGGTTGCCTGCCAGCAGTTCACTTGTGGAGTGGTTTTGGAATTCCACTGAAACCAAATTAATTAACTTGTTTTCTTTCCCAAAGTACATATGGTGCTGGGAAAGAAGTGAGTGTATATGTTGGTTCTTTCTAAGACCTAACTATTCAGGTATGCCTCAATTTATTGCCTTACTTTGAGAAGGTTTTGAGTAAGAAAATGAGTACAGAAATAAGTGTATTTAAACCCTTGTGAAAGGGCAATTTCTCCCCAAAACTTCTAGCAGAAACACACTATCCTTTACCCTCAGCCAGGACAAGGACTAGCTGTGCTGCTGTGGTCTTTGGCTGAAGCAGACTGAGCTCAGAGAGGCAGTTCTGCAGTTATATGGTTGTCTGGATCCTAGTGGGAGGGATGTGTTCTTTAAAGCAACAAAACCCCACATTTGGAGGGTTTTGTTGCCTCTGTATTCAACTGCCAGACCTATGGCTACCTGACAACTTTGTACAGCAATGTGATGTGCACATCAACTGAAGTGTCTTGAAGAGCAATAAAAGCAACTGACTTAGCAGCTATTCTTCAGTATGGCATCAGTGACTTTTCAACAAGCAGTGAGACATGTAGCACAGCTTGATTCTGTGTGTCGGCTCAGGACTTCTAGTCTGAAAAATCTGATAGTACTGTGACAAGCAGTTGTGCTAGTGCTGTGATTCATATGCTATTGCCAAGTAGCCTACAGTCACAGCAGTAGGTACTGTGTTCCTCATAGAGTGGAACGGAACCCACTGAAGTGATCAAAACAAGAGATACGTACCACATTCTGGGGAAAGGGTGGGTCTGGTCCAAAGCTTGGTACTGCTGGCAGGAACCTGGCTGTTGGCTTCCATGGATTTTGACTCTCGATGTTTGACAGAATGTGCAGGCAGCTGCCAGCGGATGCTTTAATGAGGAAAGAATAAATGAACATGCATTGTTTTGGAAGTGTTTGATAACTGAAAGCTATGAGCAAGGTGCCTGTTTCCTCCTTGCAGAAGGCAAGATGTTTAGATTCTGGCTATCCTTTATTCAGCCTCATGCTGGTTATGCCAGTCTTGTAATGAATGCTTTTTAATAGGATTGAAAGGTGATTAGCTAAGGGAAAGAATATTCCTTGTCATTAAGTCCTTTATTGAAGGATTGTCTTGAAGTTTTTCTACCTGTTTTCTCTGGAGAGGCTCTGTCACTGCCTGTCAGACCAGGAATATTACCATTTTAAATTCCATGCAACAGTATTTAAATTGCTGCACATTTTTTTTTAAATTGGGTATTTTAGCATTTTCTGCTTACATTCAGCACCTGCTTTTTTTCAGATGAGGTCTGTGAACACTGTATTACATTATCAAAGGAAGCCTGCAGCAAAATCAACGAGGAGCACTTTCAGTGCGGGAGTAAGGGCAGGTTTATGTTATGAATTAATGGTGTGGATGGAAAAGGTCACGGAGGGGATCAGCCATTCTCACTGCTGCTCACCCGCCAAAACTCCCTCAGGGTTTTCCCAGCGTCCCTACCTGGCACCAGTGAGGGGAAACCCAACCGGAGCTGCCTGTCCTGGGACACCGGCTCGCCTTCAGGCCGGCGAACGGCAGCACACGCGTTTATGGGGTGCTGCAACCTCCTGCTTGAGCGCTCCGCTCCGCTCAGCGCTCCCGTCAGCGTTTCCCGCCCTCCCCGCCCGGCCCGGCCCGGCCCGGCCCGGCCCGGAACGTCGCTTACCGCCCGTGTTTCCGCGGCGCGGCCTTTCGCCGCCGCACCGGCACCGGAAGAGCGCAGCATCCGCAGCCGTCCGGCCGCAGAGAGGGTCNACTGCAACCTTTGAGCGCTCCGCTCCGCTCAGCGCTCCCGTCAGCGTTTCCCGCCCTCCCCGCCCGGCCCGGCCCGGCCCGGCCCGGCCCGGAACGTCGCTTACCGCCCGTGTTTCCGCGGCGCGGCCTTTCGCCGCCGCACCGGCACCGGAAGAGCGCAGCATCCGCAGCCGTCCGGCCGCAGAGAGGGTCTCCGTGGGCAGTGGTGTCCGCAGGGGCTGCGGGCTGAGGCCCCGCGCTGAGCCGCCGCCATGGGGAAGCGGCAGCACCAGAAGGATAAGATGTGAGTGGGGATGGTGCCGGCAGGGCGGGGTCTTTGGCGTGGTGGGGGTGTCCGTGACTGACCGCTCTGTCTCGGCAGGTACATCACGTGCGCGGAGTACACACAGTTCTACGGAGGCAAGAAAGCAGGTAACGGCGGGAGGTGCGGGGGGGGGGGGCGGGGGTGACCTCCTCGAGCAGAGCCCACCGGCCCGGGGTACGGCGGGGCCGC